>CABEEJ010006720.1:0-37287 GCA_901482245.1 Timema douglasi | reverse complement strand
ATCCCTGTTGGCGCGATCCCTGCTTAAGCTCTAAGGGGGCCAAATGTTCCTCGATGTTGACTCTTCAACGTCTGAAAGACTAATCTCTTCGTCTTCGTCCGCGTCCAACTAGATGTTCAGGCTAGCTATATATAAAAAAAGAAAAGTCCTGACTCACTGAATGACTAATCAACACCCATCCTAAACCCTTGCACCTAGAAAGCTGAAATTTTGCGCAGAGGTTCCCTTTATAATGTAATCAAGGAATAAGGCCGGATTTTTTGAAATTCCCACGGGATAGGGAATAAAGAGGATTTATATTTTCGCTTTTAAGTTGATTTATTTTCGTAACTATAATTGTTAGAGACTTCAAATTTGGCATGTAGGTAGGTAATTATAATCACTAATAAATGTTTTCAGGATTTCCCTAAATTCCCATGGGAGTGGGAATAAAGAAGATTTATATTTTCGCCTTAAATTTGACATTTCTTATTATATCAACGCCCAGCCCAAACCCTTGGACCTAGAAAGCTTGGAGTGAGCTCACCTAGCAGCCTGGTCGTGTTAGCACCTGAGGGAAGAACCTCTAAATGTAGTATATAAAGAGGTACTATAAGTACGAATAAAAAATAAATAGTCATAACCCCCTTTGAATAACTACCTGATTAATTTTACCCTCAGTTTCCAGATTTTACAATAGGTGGTGTGCGAGTCATTTAAGAAAAAAGATTGAAAACGCGAACGAAATCGTGGGCAACAGCTAGTGTGCATCTCATGATCATTAATCTAATTGGTTAGGGATGAAGAAGGAAGCATTTTAGAGGTAATTTACACACATTCGGATGAAAAGAGCGTGAGAAACCATTTAAGTAAAGCTATTCTCAGAAGATCCAACAAGGATTCGATCCACGATCTCCCCGTCATCAGTCAGTCTAACACAAGAATGACACCTCAAACGATTCAGTCACTCAAGTGGTTAAGACCAAATAATATAAACAATTTCCAAGCTACGCATTAATTGAGTAGTAATTTTTTCGTTAAGAGTTAGTATATTATTTTTTGTTTCTTCACAAGCACCACCGTTTTTATTGATTATGTTTTAGTCGTATTAGTATCTGAGATAAAATTCAGTTTATAATATTAATTTTTTTTACCGTATCACCTATTTGACAGTGAGAGATGCAGTATTTAGTTCGTAAACCGTATATGTAGATTTTTAGCCGCTCTGTGTAAACAGAACATTTCCCAGGGTACACATTGAAGGCTCTCTACACGTCTTACCCAAAATGAAGGGGTGTGATAGTAGTAAATATGAAGGTGTGGAGCCAGTGGAAATCTTATATTTAGCTTAAGCCTAACTAACCAGACCATCTTTATCATAGGAACATTTCCATTTTCAGGAAAATACCTATTGTACCAATGGGGATCGAACCCAGGACCTATAGATCTGTAGCCAGAGGCACTGATCACTAGACCAAGAGGCCGGTTGTAATATAAATTGATCCGTAATTTATTAATTAGTGGAAAAAGTAGATAAATTGTGGTTTTATATTTATAATGCTATATTTATTTTAGAAAATCTTTTTTACTACAAACTTATTCATAGAAATAATGCAGTGTGTTGCTTAAAAAAACCAATGAAAAAAGTACTGAAATCACTCTAAGGAACAAAAAGTATGTAACTGTATGCCAATATTTCCCAACAAAAAATTCTTAAAAAATATGCTTTCCTCTGGAATAAATTTCATATGCTTAAACAGAAATTCACCTTTTTATATTATTAAACTATGCCATTGGAATTTATGAAATCAAACAATGTATGGAATATTAATATTTCTGTGTAAATTTACCTAATACTAGCAAGTAACCATTATAGAATATATTTAATTAAGCATGTTAAAATCAGTGCACTTGCTTAGTAAATTTACATATTAAATATTGTTGTTACGTTTTAAACTCTTAGAGTAGGCAACGTGGAACTTAATTTTATGTATATATATATATATAGGAGTGGACCATTTACTGCAACAAAAATATAAGAACAGACAGTAAGTAGTGTATTTATTTTACAAAGTGCAGAAAATACCACTGAAAGGAGGGTAGTGATACATTCTAACGAAATATTAGATTTAGATTGACATAAAGAGTGAATATAGACCAAAGAACTTGGGAAGCAAACCCGCAAACAATTAAACAATAATATGAATTAGAAAAGGGAGCAAAATCCAAATCGGGGAAATTCTAGAGAACAAGAAATTTCTGTTTTTAGTCATACCTGAAATTTACATTATTAAGATCTACCCCAAATCAACAAATGATAATTAATGTATTCAAAAAGTTCTTATATTCAAAATAGTATTCTTATTGGGTCGTTATAAACCAATAATAATACTTCAATCTTTATATTCATAAGAGAAAGAATCCTGCAACACGTCAACACTAACAACTCTAGTAATTAAAATATTAAATAACTTAGAAATCAAAACATTTAATCTAAATATAACACTTCAACAAGACAAGTTTTTATTACAATTTCGAGTGATAAATATATTAAATAACCTACAAATCAAACGATAAATCAAAAGGTTATGGCATATACGAATTAAATGTTATAAAAATAACATTAGAGCTTTAAGGTTTAAACTTTTCTACAATATTTGTATTGCCCACTTGCTAATATTTAAAAAAAAGCCATCCCAAATATGAAATTATTGTTATAAAAAATAAGATTAATTATTTTTCTCTTGTATAAAAAAACACAAATAAAGCTTTATGGTTCAAACCTCTCTACACATTTTGAATTGCGTGTTAAAATACTAGCGTTTACCAAATATGTTACACTATAAAAGTCAAATATGAATTAAATGTTATAAAAATAAGATTAATTATTTTTATCTTGTATAAAAAAAATATAATTAAAGCTTAATTAATCAAACGCCTCTACAATATTTAAATTGCTCGTGAGCTAAGATACTACCGCTTTCAAAATGTCAGCCTATATGTGTCAAATATGAATTAAATGTTATAAAAAATAGGATTAATTCTTCTTCTCTTGTATCAAAACACAATACAATTAATGCTTTATGGTTCAAACTACTCTACAATATTAGAATGGCTCGCGAGCTAAGACACTAGCGCTTTTTTGGCTTCAATGTCTGTATATCATAGTTTAATGGCCTGGCATCTGAAAACAAACTACGCGCTTCTGTTTTATAGCTATTTCGGAGTCATTCGATGAGATCCTATAGCAAGCCGTGCAGAAATGAAGGGATTAATGCGTGGATAGTAGTTTTTCAATGCCTGCTTAGACACTTTAAAAGTTTAGTGCGACCTTAGAACCATGGACTTCTAGCAAAAAATAAGCTTGCCTGATATCTCCTATCATCGTAACCAGGCAGATTAACGGGAATAAGGTGTATAACCTCGATGAATTAAGCTCTAATGAGCAACTGTTAATCAAATACCTGAGACATGACATCGCTTGTCGTGATGGGGAGGTATTTAATTCTTACATAGAACATATATCTGGACATACTTGAGCGTACTGATATTGGGACAGGACGATATAGACGCATAGATACAAAGACTTTTGACCCTGTCGCATAACATAGGTATAGGATTTACTACACTGTTTAGACTACCTGGAACCGCTAGGACTATTTATCAAACTTATTGAACATGAGTATATCCGACGTATAGAGACGTACTCTATTACCAATGAACTTCCCTATAAGGATCCTGTACAGTTTTTCTTTGCGTGTGGGGATGTTTACGTGAAGACGGCAGATAAATCATTAGCAAATAACATGATGAATGCAAATTGCAGCCTCATCTGCAAGTTTAGACATCCTACCAGAGGCATAATTGAAATAGATTAATTCAACTCGACTCTATTTGAGATATTTGATCCAACAAACTTGGAGGAGATATACAAAAATAAAGTGACCTTCCCACTCCTTGCTCAGACTAAGACCTTCATATCTAGAGACTCGGGATGGATATATGATGGCACGTTGGAATTGAGAATCAATAACTCAAAAAAAAATCAGCTCTACCGATCGGGCTTGGGTTCAAATGCCTGAAATTATAGCCAAATTATGGTGACCTGGCAGTCTAGGGGTAAGATGTCAGACTTCTATGCTGGCAGCCGGGGTTCAATCCTCGGTCCCGGCAAAGATTTATCTGATTACCAAACCCTTCCTTCACCTCTGACAAGACATCTTGTGAATGTGAGGTATTCCAGGCCTCCACCGTGGTTCGGATTCCACGTTAAACTGTAGGTCCTTCATTTCATCTCACAATAACCCTACCAATACACATTAGCGTAAGTGCGTATAACCCGAACGGGTAGTAAGACGCGGTGCTAATAATAATAATATAGCCAAATTTAGAGCATTGATAAATGTACAATCCGTTGAAGAGCTTTGCTTTTCCGTATCTGAATTAACATGCCTATTTGAACCGACTGGAAGACCGCAACGTTTGTCGTCATATGCTAATTTTTGATACGTGTTCAAACTTGATGGAATACCACTCCTGTTCGAAATGAGGTATATCGAACGCTTCGAACGGCTTAACTATATTTACGTTAATGTGCACAGTGCAAAACACGATGGAAGTGACACTTATATTGACACTGCTGGCAACTCTAAAGTTAGAAAAAAACATTTGTTATTGTTCCTGTACACGTCAGTGCTAAAGAACGCACCAGACATGTTCATTAATTCATGATAAGAGTGCATGGAACGGAAACTTATCAATTCAGTTGGATCAAAATCTATCTCGGTTAATAAGCCCGAAAATAACGTTAATATTTAATAGATGACTTTTACGATCGATGTCTGACCACTTTTCTAACAGAAAACCAACTTGCAAAGCATAAAAAGACGTGTATAAAATTTGGTGCTGTAAGGAGTACATTCCCTCAAGGAGAGGATACATTCTTCACGTTCTGACAGTATAAGCAGAAGGAGAAAATAGGGTTTATCGTTTATGCGTTTTCACAGTTTAATCGAACTGATTAGTGGTAGGTACGTTACGGTACTCGTACAGTTCCCAAGTACGAGAAGGTAGATCGATGATTCTTTCACTCTTGATTAAATTAAGCAGGTTAAGACGATTAATATCGTCGGTCTTTATATAAGGTACAAGCCAAGTAATTTAATTTAACCCTATCCTAGAGTATGTATCTGTGGTGGGAGGAGATTCTCTTTGTAAAGCGTTGTTGTCGGTGGTCGAACGAAAGAGAACCAGTTCCTGTCTTGCATGGATCAGTATTCGAAAATAGTCTACAAAAATTCCTAGTTTAAGACGTAAAGGGATGCATACGTCAAATAGGCCTGTTTTTGCATGCACATGCACACTTTAAAACTTCCAACCCGCGTTTGAAAGCTGAGTCTGCTCTTCATTCCGTATAGAGAGATAGTTTTAAGCTAAATCGAAATGCCTACATCTATCGAACGATCAAGCTCTAGCCCATTGAGCTCATAAGCGATTCTTTATAATAGATGGATAATTCAGTTATTAACAATTGTTGAATTACTTCCGGGGATCCCCGTATTCATAAGTAATCATCTTTTGATATTTAGGAGAGAACGGTGGGGTAACGTGTACAGTCCTCTTGTTGGATAGATATCCTGAGCTCATTCCCTTTAGCTAACGGGCCGGGAGTATACGAGGCGTAAGAATGATACTGGATACTGGTTAAGGCAGTATTGAAAGCGTCAGGGTCTCCAATGTTCATAATATCCACAGCGTCATCCATTTATATCGTAACGAGTAGCTTAGACGTTGTAAGTAATGTTTATTTGTGGGTTTTTAATCTTTCACTATTCTTCTCTGAATTTTTCGAGGAAGACGACGTCATCTCGTTTTATCTAGTACGAGTCCTATCTCCGCCGACTCGTTTCAGATATACGTAGCAATATCGTCTCATCTTTAAAATTGACGATATTCCCTTGCCTGTTGACAAGTTGTGCCACGATAGATTTTATTAATCGTTTCGTTACCGGAAGGTAAATGATATTGTTCGGCAGTTCCACTATCTTATATCCGAGTAGGACGGTCATTATAAGCTCGTGCAAAGTATGACTCGGTTATATTTTGACATAAGCTCCAATAGAGAGACTGCATACTAAGTGGATCACGTTCCCATGAAGGATATTCACGGTATTTGGTGGATATGTGCGTCTTCCCCGCTGAAAGAATAGCAGTCGAACCCAAGCAGGGATGCGAACGTACCAGGTTGGATAAAACCAATAATTCTATTGCAAGTGATATAACTCTTTAAAGTGCAAAGGTTACCATTGATCGAGGGCTTCAAGCCACTCGATACATCTCTTTGCAAGAATCTGTCCAACGACTCAAGCTCATAGGTGCACGGAGGGACGGTAATCTCTTTACCGTCACAATAGAATCTATAATTACGTCCATCGAGGTTCGGTATGGAATTGAACATTGCCAGATTTATCGGTACGATGAACTATTCTTCTTCGCGATTCTCCTCTCCAAACAGGATATGTGGGAAGTAATTCTACTTCAGATTTGAACTCTGACCCGTCAGTGTAAGCATCTGAGAGATGTTTACTAAGCTCGATCGTAACAGCGAGTATTTAAGGAAAGTTAGACAAAGATGACCGCAAAAAAAGTTGATTCTCTACTCTTGATAACGCGTATGATTATAGACGATAGCTATTCCCCCGAGATACCGGACTAGTTCAAGCAACGGTCTTAGATCACACAATTTGTCGAATTATTCCGCTCGCCAGCAATTTTTCTTATATGCCACCCAATTAGTACCCTATCGAGATAGATGATGGCGCTCTCTATTTTCCAAGGGGGACCACTAGATAAGGTATCCCTCGCAAATACTCCCTCAAAGAAAGGGATTTTAAACACCTTTGCGTACTTACACAGATCCATTTCAGTAAGGGCCCGTTTAGGTAGTCATTTTTTAGATTAAGGTCGTAGATATATCTCTTTCCCCATCGCGATAGACTCGAGTGTACGATTATGTCTCTGAAACTCGTTCAATTGTTTCGTACTCGCCTTCGGACATTGTGCACCCTTCGTGATTCCTGCGGTTCTTCCTGCGACGGCTCCAAACTCAACGATCATAGTTAGTATATTTAGAATCCGCCCTACATGTTCTTATGGCAAGTATTAGTAGCACATCATTTATTAGCACGTCATTGACGACAACGACCTTTCTTCTTAAAACAAAATCCCATCTTGACTTTAGCTTTCATCTTGTTGGCAACAGTCCACGCGGCAGCTTTCTCATTTAACTTCGAGTCAGATGCGAGTACTCTTTTCCATTATTTCTTAGTAAGTTCGCGATCGGCAGTATGACGTCCCACAAGATCTTTCACCTTGGAGTAGAAGATATCGTGTATCTTAAAGTAACAATCTATCTCGTTGACTCAGGGATCACCTCGTTTCAATCGTTTTTCCAACTTTGTTCCTGGTCCACCTTACTGGTATCCTGGCATATGCATTTAGAACGGTAGATTATTGATTATCTTATCCAGCAATCCTCCTCCCCATCTTTGCTTCATGACACTTACTGATTCGTATTTATATATACGCGTACATTATATAGTTGTACTAGTTGACATGTGGCTCGAAAAACATAGAGACACTTTAACTGTACGCGACAACGATCACGATGGAGTCAGATCCTTACCTCAGACACACGGTAAGCTGTTACCCGATACTATCCGTAGCATCATCTGCGGACCTTCGACTTGTGGTAAAACCAACGCTAAAATCAGTCTGCTGGATGAACCTAATGGTCAAGAACGTGTTTGTTTAATATAAATAGTTATACCAGCCCGAGTATCAACGTTTATCAAAGGTTCCCTCGCTTGTCAAAGGCATGGGCTATTTCTCTTATTCTGACAAAGTGGAGATTATACCACCATCCAAGACTAAACCTGACTCTGTATTAATTTTGGATGACGTCGCTTGCAATAAACAGTTTAGCATTCAAGCTCTTTTCAGTATGGGAATACATAAGGCTATAGACTTTTTTTTATCTTTGTCAGACGTACTAGAGCATCACGAAACAGATGTTGAGATATAACGTCAACATTATCATACTTTTAAGGATGGACGATACGAACTTTAGGCAGGTCTATGACGATCACGTGAACACGGATATGACGTTCCAAAGGTTTAAGGAGCTGTGCTAACTGTGGTAAAAAAAAACAGTACGATGTTATAATGTTGAGCAAAGATTATGAGATTAATAAAGTTGATACTGCTACAGGTTAGATGCCTTTATTTTACCCGATTAATATGAACGCGTACTTACTACGCGATAAGACATCATGTTTTCCATATCTAAAATCAGACATTGTGTTGACAAGTATAGATCTATCGTTGAGACGGAAGGAAATATGACTCTAGGTTCTCAAGGGTATTACTATGGTTGATCGAAGAGGATCATCAACGTCAAGACGCCCATTGCATCTAAAGATTCCTGTAACAAGTCTTACAGCTATAAGATTTACGCAAGACATAGTAACGAGCAGATACACGCTCTAAACGCGGCCACGGATGCTATCAAAGGGCAGATGAACTCGTTGATCAAGAGTTCAGTGAAGGATCGAATGAAATACACCATCTTTGAGAAAAGTAGCCGTCAAGGGATAGAGGAGGAATGGAAGCTACGTCATGAAGATCGTCCCAACGAGAATAAAATGGCGTTCGATGCATTAGGTGCAAAGTTGTTAAAGCTAGAGGAGTCTTTCGCGATACATAAAACAGATTGCACCGAATTGAACGATATGATGGCGAGAGCTATAATACTCGTAAAGGCGACAAATGTCTATCAGTTTTACGATGCGAGCGGCTTAGTTTCGCATAACATAGGAATGCCCTCACTAACCTAAGACGCGGCACCCAAAGCTTATGTAGACTCTATGGCTAGCCGCTGTTTAGTCTACATCTACTTGGATTCAAAACCTACGAGGGACGCGAAACATTTTGAATTGGCTTCAACGGGAGAACTTGGTTATAAGTTCAAGATGGTAGGTATGATTTCTACGGCGGTCATGAACTTGAAAGTTATTATTTTCTTCTTGAATTTTACACCAATCAACGGCATTCCTTTTTAGGTGTCTAAAGATGACTCTATATCTTTCATGCCAGAACAAAACCGACGACACCTCAGATTTGAAACTTCGAATTAGTTTATACTTGTGTTTAGATATAATGAACCGTTTATTCATCGAAAGAGACATTCGCACCTCTTACCATGTTAACGAAGATCACGGAGGTTATAATAAAAGTGAGTAAGATTATTAAATGAAGGTTTAAGCAACTACGCAATGCTTGACACGAGTCTCGGTCCATCGCGAAGGAAACCTTCAAGCCTATCACGGATCCTCTAAACAGGATGGTGAAGTCGCTCGCTGAACCCAAACGGAAGAGGAGGGGGTTGTCTCACCTGAGATATTGCAGAACACACATAATTTGGAAACTTTAATTTATTCGTCTCAAGCACATTCTGTTAAGACCTACGGCGTTCGTCATGAAAGTAGCTTGGCCAAGCTCGGAGATACTCGTATCGTATTCTACGAGAAGAATGGCATAGTACTTCTTAACAATATGGCTGTAACGTATACACGAGGGCTATTAAAACTACTTTTCAAAAGGGAACCCACACATACCAGGGAGGATCTGAATGAATACAAGTCTATACTCTTAAAAACGAACACGGATCTGTTGAGAAACGACTGTACGTACGTATCAAGTGTACCGATTACACCCTAAGCCTAAAATCTAGAGGCCACTATTAGCTTAAAAGAGGGTGGTCGTTACTTAAAGAAATTTTACACCAAAATGTAAAACATTTGGAAGTATAAGAAAGATTTGAATTATTTATTCAAAGTAATAAAAAGAGGTAAAACAACAAATTACATGGCCTTACAAGTCAAACTAGAGTGTGTTGGAAAACAAATAAATCATTACTGAGTCTGCACTTGAGCAGTAAATTTGAGAGTATATTTCAAACTCTCAAAGTATATTAATATCTTATTTTAACTAGCCTGTAAGAGAACAAAAATATAAAAAAATGTTTAATATTATAAAAGTTAATATTATAGAACCATTCTTAAATGATTTACAAAGTATCTGATTCACTATTGTGAATTCAGACAAACAAATCTAAGATCAAAATTTAAATTTAAATATAGAATCAGTTATTTATTAAAAATTTAAGTTAATTAACCTTAAGATGATTACAAAGAGCTTAAAGAGCATCTTTTAAATGGTTTACAACGCGTCTGATTCACCACTATGAATACATACAAAACAAATTAAAATTATAGTATCAAACATTAATTTAAATATCAAATCAGATATTTATTATTAGCACAGAGGTCTGACTTTTCGACTAAAACTCAAACCCAAGTGGAACTATTACCCTCCACACTTTTGAAGAATTCAACCAAATTCCTAGGTTTTATTATTTAATATTACAATAGAAAACAAAGATAACTTGTAATTTCTCACTAAATGAATCGGTGAATTTTAAAGTCAAAACCTTATTAACCTACCAAAATAAGTTATTTTAATATTTACTCCGAAAAAGACACGTCTACAAAAATAACATATAAAAGAAACATTATGAAATTAAGGAATTTAAAAATTTAATGGTAGCTACATTAGCAAAAAAAAAATATTTAAACTAAATATGTCAAGCCAAAAAGTAATAAAAAACATGTGGCTACCCGAATATTTCAAGAAATTACAAAGATACTAGCGTCCAAGCTGCAATAGAAGAGATTAAGTGTTCCATAACAGAATTTACTTTCAAAAATAAAAACTTTATCAAAAAGTAATGATGATTACACTGATTGATTTCAACTATATAATAAACCTAAGTGTCAAGATAAGCAAACCTATAGTTGAAACATAAAGTTTATATAATCAATAATATATAAATATTAATAGCCATCCTGGCTATATAATGTTCTAATCCTGTATAAAACTTCTTATGGAAGTGGCGAATGTAATAGTCTTCGATGATAGCTGAACGCTAACTCTCTCTCTCTCTCTCTCTCTCTATATATATATATATATATATATATATATATATATATGTATATGTAATGTTATTTCCTAACGTGTGACTAATATTTCCAAACTAATAGAATACAGACTCCATGTAGGCCTCTAACCCCCCACCTTACGTTATAAATGGGGATTGCAGGCATTTAACACGATTGGGTTATTAGAAACAGGGACTTTCTCAAATTTAAAGGGGTGAAGGAGGAATATTGTAACCACTTGAATTCTGTCTACATATAACTGTTAACTTGAGCTAGGATTCTGGCTGAAGACTTCAAACTTGTTTTTTAAGGTTTTAGTTTTAGTAGAAATTCTCTTCTTTCCACTTTTGTTTGTCAGTTTACGGACTAGAACAATACAAGACTATCTCTATCAGCGTTGTTTGGTAGAACTGCCATTTTAACCTTGGACGGATCTAGAGAATTTCCTTAATTTTGTTACCTTATCCAAGTATTTCAGTAGCAACCTTATAATAATGGGCTTATGTTCTTATGGATATATAAATGTAAATCCCGATTTAGGCAGCCAAACCTTGGGAAGTAGTAGGGGATAAAAATCGAACTAGCTCAAGATATTCTCTATAGATTTATTCTTTTTTGCTCCCTTTTCAAGCAAACAGCAAATAATTTAATAAAACGACGTTTTTTGTTTGCTTCTTAAAGAGTTACTCACAGTCAAATATCTTTGTTTTGAATATTGAAGTTCATCACCAAGCTTGTATTTACACAGTAAACAACACTCAGTTCATTAATGCCAAATAATTGTTAGTTCAATTAATTCGTTTGACTACTAATCATGATTCATACGTACTTGAATAGTGTATATGCCAATATGATATTTGTTCACGAGTTTTGAAATGAAAATACTAACACTGTTCTCTATGAATATGCCAAGAGATTTCAGAACAGAAGATGGCCTCACAGGTCAGTGTTCACTTTAACATTTAAACTATTCACGAAAACGGAGTAGTTTGATATTGTGTCCCAAGCTGATGGAGTTTTTGCACCACTGCAGAATTAAAGAAGAGCAGCCACTTTATTGCAGAATTTTGACCATAGACCATCAACAAGTACTCGAAGATCTGGCTCTGAGATAGGTTTCACCCACAGTCAAACGGAAGAAACTATCAGTCGATGAATGTTATCCAATAACACCTTCAGAGTGTCCAGTATTTATTTCTAGTATATTTGCCACGTAGGAGAGCATTGTATGATTGGTTTATAAACCAAACTACTAACCATCCACAATTCACGCAAAGAATTTTGTGGTATTATAAACCCCATTTACCAGATAAGTTATTCTCGATCAAAGGAATACTCATGTTTGGTCACATACGAATACTCGAGCAATTTGTGAACAACGTGTCCAACATGGTTTTCAGTGTAATGTGTTGTTACTTGTTAGGATTAAGTGATGACAGTAATTTAATTGACCCCCATTTTTGACCACCTCACTTAAATGCCAACAGATTTCTTGAGTTTTAAAACAATAACTTTTATGACCTTTTAGAAGACATTCCTTTGAATATGATTATGGACTCCCGGATTTAACTGGATATATGTCCTACTCACTATGCCATAGGTCCTCAACAATAGCTTAGTACTCATTTCCCTGTGGTTTGTATCGGTCGTACTGGACCTGTGGTTTGGCCTCTACGTTTACCTGATTTGTCATTAGATTTTTTTCGGTGGGGTACTCTCAAGCAAAAAATGTAATAAGTGCATGTTAATGACCATAAATTATTACAAATAAGGATAGCGCAAGCGTATGCAGAAACAACAGGTGAACAATGTCAGTCAGCCACTTGTTCTATCATTGAGAGGAGTAATGCTTGTCTTCACGCTGGAGGCCGACAATTTGAACAAAATAAATAAAATAATATAACAAAATATTGTATGTAATACTGATATTGTTTAGTTTTTTTGCCGTTTGCTAGAAAATAAAACAAAAACGAGAAAAGCTAAAGTACATTTTGAATTAATTTTTTGACCCTCTACCACTTTTAAAAGTTTGGCTGTTTAGTTGAGGAACATTATGTATGTACACAAAAGCTAGAAATAATTTGAAATATATAGAGAATAAATATATAAATTATTAATATAATACACACACACATACGCATATAATAATAAAGAAATAAAAGTCAGAATAGCAAAGAAGAGAAGAAATTTGCTACCTTCCCTCCTTATCCTTGCATGTTTCCTACGTAAAACCAATGACCTCCCTCCTTCTCCCTCCACCTCCCCCATAAAAAGGTCACCCACCCGTACAGCACGGCTTCATTCCTTTTCTTTCTTGCTGTTTGATTTCAAAGGGTAAGCGGGTGGATCCGTCCACAGTTCCACGAAGAGTGTGTATTTCTCCCGAACTGAACATATGTAGTGATAGAGGCAATGCCGCACACTGAGTACCCGTATTTATTTTCATAGGTATCTGACGGGAGGGCTACAAAGTTGGTTTATTAAGGTTTGAAGGCATGTGTGAAGCGATAGAGGTACTGGTCAGAGTTCCAGACTTCTATAGAACGATTTTCCATATTATTTGATACTGAACATATTACGGAACCATCTATCAAAGGAAAATGCTGCTAAATATCATCAAATTATTTTGGTATTTAATGAAGTCACCATCATTTGTTTAACTAATTCTCATTTACAGTAGTAATAAAATACAAGCAATCTGCACTGGTGAGTACGTGAACTTAGCGTCAAGCTTTTCTAATCTGTTTTGCTGGTGATGGTTAGGTTATGGTTTAAATCCCAGTCTGGTGTACTGAAGGTGATAATTGCAACACTTTCCCAGCTCTCCTTCAATCAATATGTGGGGAAATTTCCTCATCCCTACCACTGAAGTGTATATAGATTCAGATATAAACTGATATTGCTCAGAGAGGTAGTAAGATGTAGTGTGGAGAAAATGAGAGTAGTTCGAATTCATACTTATTACTCAGAAGGCCGAGATTCGATTATACCAAACGGAAATGGAAATGTTTTTATAGTGTGGTTTGTCATTCATTTTTTATTTAAAGATTGTGCAGTTTCTAGAAATTCGCCCTTGTAAGCTTCTTGTATGACGATCTAATTTAATATAATTGTAGCTATTATTGATAATAAAATTTATGTATAATTAAAAAGTATTTCTTGATGTTCTAGTACTGTATATCACCGATGAAGCCATACAACATTGACCAGACCTGAAGAACCACCACTTTCTTTAAGGACACTAATATAAAACTTAACTCTAAAAAGAATTTTCTTGCATAAATGTGAGAAAAATTGGGTTAAAATAATTATTTTAAAATAAACTTTATGACCATAATGCTAACATTCTCACAGGTTTTAATATAAAACTACTGTAAGCACTACTTACATAAGTACAATAATACTTTCATTTTCTTCCAATAGTTAAAATAATAAATTGAAATTCACTCATATTCTACTCATTTATTTACTAATGTAGTTTGAAAAAAAGAATATTCATTATTTTTAAAATTGTCTAAGAGTGAAACTTAAAAATAAGAGTACAATACCAAATACAAGAATATTTTTGAGAGTTCTAGCACGTATATTAAAGTGATTAGGCATTGTTTATAAATTTTTATCAGCTAAAATATTGTAAACAAATATACTTTTTTTTTGTACAATGAAGTTTAGGACAGAGGGCTGAACATAAATGGTTTAAATGAACTTAGCTATTGAGATGTTATGAATAACATTTTTAACTTTAAATAACCCTGCAATTATTTTAATATATTGGAAAGGATGTAAATTCACCAAGTAGAAAAAAGATTTCTTTAGATGTTATTAGATTATTTCAATTAGTAAGAATATAATTAGTAATTTATATAAGGGTAGGTTTATTGCAACACGAAAACAGGTCATACATACATACATACATACATACATGCATACATACATGCATACATGCATACATGCATACATACATGCATACATACATGCATACATACATGCATACATGCATACATACATACATATATGCATGCATACATACATACATACATACATACATACATACATACATACATACATACATTTATATTGATTATATTTCATTTACTAGCAAGTATAATAAATTGTGTGTACCATCAATAAATACAAATATTAGCTAGAGAAGGTCCTATCAATAAATATAAATTCACTTTTTAAAAACCAATAATATGCAATTTTACCAAAATATGATTTTAGCTCTTCTTTGCTAGTCATAATATACTAGTTATATTTTAATATGTGCTTACACTTTTTATTTATGTGTACAAATTTTATAAATGAGTATGTATATTATCCATAAAATATACTTCATCTCACACTTGGACATAAATAGTTCAACAACAGCATTTTATTTTAGAATTTTAGAATATATAGTTTATTATTGAATAAATAAAGATACCTCGAATATAAAATTGAAATTAAACATATTATATTATAATGTAAAGTGTGACTACCCATTCTATTTGTGTGGCTAGACAAAATGAAAGGATTCAAAGGATGGGTGGAGTTTATCAAAATATAATGTATCTATTAAACTCTAACTGAAGAATGTAAAAAAAAAAAAAAATCAAAAGTTTAATATTGTAATCATCTTTCATAGCCAATGATTATTTATTGTAATATCATAGCATAACCATAATCAATACTGATGTTACAATTCTTATTAAAGGTTAAACATTGTTACGAAAGAAAACCTTCATAATTTGTATAATACAGTTTATTCCAAATGTGTCTTAAAATATAATAAAGCTGCAAAATCTACCATTTAAAAACTTAAAATCTTAAAATATTTACACTTACTTTTCATTTAATAATAATCTCTTCAGTTTTCTGTTGGTTAGCTGAAAGTTTGGGTCTATCGATATCTTTCTTGACAATCAAGTGCACTTAACACCGTTGTAAGCTAAGACTATGTCAACAGATAACGTTTCAAACACATGCCCCTCTTGAGACACTAATAACTAATAGGGAGATTTAATACATCCATTGACTTATAAATAGCCAAATTGATACATCGGTACTTATCTTAAACTATCTTGTTTAACGATAATGGTCAGCTCAGAATTTTTTATGAGATAATTGATAAATAATTATTACTGGCTCAGTTTTCATACTCGATACTTCATCTTTAATAACATAGAAAATTCAAATTACTCAACAAGATAATTTAACGTTACCTCCGTAGTATTTAATTGAATCTCCTATGGGGCCCGTATTTATTTACATGTTCGAAGTTAAATTAGACCCCGCCAGAGTAAAACCATGCACAGTACAATAATTAATTATTGTTAATTTAATTGCTGTTTGGTGTTTTCTACTTGTACAGTAGGTAGTGGGAGTTTTTCATTGGGTTAAAGATACTACCTTAGATCATATATGGCCTTTGTAAAATGAAACTCGTCGGAACAACTTCTTTTACTGTACTTTAAATTCAATGTGGAAATCCTTTTACCTATTTCCGATATATTTTTTAGCTAAAATATATTTTCTGAAGTTTATTTCCTTTAATTAAAAGTCACACAGAACTTATTCTTAAAAGTAGTATTTGACGTTATTCTAAGCTATATCAACATAACGCCGTGAGAGAGATTGAGAAGGCAACACCTCTTACATCCCTGTATACACATTTACATATAAATGATAAACGACAATTTAAAAGAGAGGTTTAAAAACACAAAGATCTACTAAAACGAGTATCGAGGCATGTAAATTAATTTTTATATCAGTATTCTAGAATAATTTGCTTTTATACTATAACTAGCAGTCCCGCACGGCGTTGCCCGTGACCCACTGTGGTATAATAATTATATAAGCCCCCACGCTGCCCGTTACCCACTGTGGTATAGTAATTATATAAATCCTCTTTATTCCCTAGCCCGTGAGAATTTCAAAAAATCGGGCCTTATACATTGTCTACACCATAAAGGGAACATCTGTGCAAATTTTCAGCTTTCTAGGTCCAAGGGTTTGGGCTGGGCTTTGATCTAATAAGAAATAAGGCAACTTTAAGGCGAAATATAAATTCTCTTTATTCCCTATCCCGTGGGAATTTTGTAAAATCCTGAAAGTAATTTGTATTGATTACAATTACCTACCTACATGCCAAATTTGAAGTCTCTAATAATTATAGTTACGAAAATAAGGTAACTTTAAAGCGAAAATATAAATCCTCTTTATTTTCTATCCCATGGTAATTTCAAAAAATCCGGCCATACTCCTTGTCTACATCATAAAGGGAACCTCTGTGCAAAATTTCAGCTTTCTAAGTCCAAGGGCTTGGGCTGGGCGTTGATGAGTCAGTTAGTGAGTTAGAACTTTTCTTTTTATATATATATTAATATATTCGCTATTAAAAGAGGTAACAAGGTGGATGATGGGATAGGTAATCCTTTAACATGTGGCAAATGTAAAATATAATTAAGGATTATAAAGTACTTGAATGTGAAGGTAGCTGTAAAGAAAAATATCATATTAAATGTGCTAAAATTAGATTTAAAAAATGTGGTTGCTATCAACGAATTTAAAGGACTTAAATGGTTTTATGACACATGTATTTCTGAGAATTAGGTTATATGTAGTTTCAAGGCGAAACGGAAACTAAACTGAATGCTTTTAAGGGGACTTACTTAAAATAAATCTCTAGTATTAAGGAACTGATGCAATATCTTACCCCACCCGGCCACAAATTTTATTTTCCTGAAACTTATGGAATGTGTTACAACAAGGGGTGAACTATAAAGTTAAATTGGGGTGAGATCTGTGAAATATGCTAGGTAGGTTCGAGTATCTGTTAAGTGTAACCGGGAATAGGATGTACAAAGATGAGATAAATAGATTGTGAACAAATTTTGTATCACGATTTTTAGCTAAGAGTATTAATATTTAGTATCAACTAACCAATTCTTACCATCTATCTGCTACCACGCCTCGCGGCTTACACGTTCGCTACATCTGCAAATGACCAACCTACTCAAGAATTACCAACGGACTGGCTTGCTCAACTCAAGGAGAGTGCAGTACCCTCCAGCATTACTAGTTGGTGTTCCCTGTTATCGAACCATTGATCAGTTTGAGAAAGATCTGATGATACTCCGAGATCATACTTTACTTCATTCCAGAAAAAGTGAAGAGACGTCACATCCTGGCTAATGGAGCGATAATATCGCACGTCAAACGTTTTCCTATCCATGGGACTACCGATATTTCCCCTTCCCATAGTTCCTTACCACCTTCCTCTAAGGGCCAAGCTATGTGTATGGTACCAAGAGTGGCCGTGAAACACCACACTTGGTAGGAGACTAAAATTAGAAAGGTCTAGCTTGAGAGATACGCTGATATACAACGTAAGAAAAAAATTAATCTTTTTTATTTAAAATTTAACTTCTTTTTCTATATTCCTTTTTGGCCTCAATTATTGAATGTCGGTTGAAGATATTAGACAATCAGTGTGTATCAGTATGTACCAGTTAAGACTAATACACCTATTGCACCAAAAAGTCTTGCTCGTATTCTCCATTGTAATTGCACAACTGCCTGCCGAACAAAACAGTACAGTTGTACGAGATATGTACTACCATGCACGTCTGCTTGTGGACCATGCCAAAAAGATAATTGTGAAAATAATTTCATTGAATCTGTTTGGGAAGATGAATTTGACAATAAATATATGTAAATACGTTAACATTGATAATTTTGTTAATTTTTGGTAAACTAAGGATAAATAAAATATTTTTATAATTTATTTGTGATAAATAAAACCCTAGAACATAAGGGTAGATACCCACTTTACTTTTCTAGGCTTAAAAATGCAGGAGCTAGGTGTTTGACGACCATCTTGGACGCCATTTTGAGAATTGGGTCTTTCCGGTTTTCAAACTTTGGTAAACTTTTGGTATGTTATTCAGCACACCTGATACTACAAAAGACTGTTAAGAAACCTTTTGTAGCAATATTTATAGGGTAAGCTGGCTTTTTACAAATCTGCAGCTGACTACATGTTAAATGCATTACTATACGCATTTTCTGGATTCAATTAAGTGAACAATGACAACCTTGACACGTGAATAATACCCGAGACCTTTGGCTTTACGTGCCTATGATCATACTACTAAGCCATCCTCGTTTATATTGTATCCATTACTATTTTCCACTATGTGATGGTATATGGAGACTACGTGTAGAAACTGTGGATGGCCTTAGACTCAATACACCAACAACTAGTAAAAGATGGCCCTGGATTCCAGACAAGCCATGATGGCTCAGGGGTATATCATTGGTGTTGAAAGTTTAATAGAATTTGATTCAGCTATAAGGGCTGTTCCTGTGGATAGCCATCACGTATCAGTTCGTTATCAACATGAATTAAAAAATAGTTATATATAGTCCATTTCAGAGACTTGTATTTTTTGGCACACATCACCTTGACTAATAATATAAAAAAGGATTTGATATTAGTCATTGATAATTATTATATTTTTTTCAAATTTCCAATTTTGTGACTTAAATTATTTCTTTGTGAAAGTATCATGATTTCAAACCAGAGAAAAATCTTGAATTTTGAATAATTAAAATTTTATTGACACGTGCTGTTTGGAAGCAATAACTTGATATCTGATGACTATGTTGTGTTGTATGATGTACTTGATCAATGGAAATGGAAATTATATTATTACCTGGAAGTATTTAACTAATTGTTGTGTTTATGGGGCAACTTGTTAAAAATATTGTATCTGAGATTAATGTTAATATAATAATAACTTTATTATAGATATTATCAATGAAACAATAATTTTTAAATTTGTATGTTTAATATATTGAAGCTTTTAACTAAGATGAGGAAATATTTTCATCCAAGCTTGGTTTTTTGTGTAGGATTTATGGCATGCTAGGTAGTCTTGTTATGGACACAAAAAAGTGATCGATAGAATCTCAACCAAAATTAACGATATGGTTGTTATAAAAAACTAATGATTCAATTGTTAAAAATAATTGTATATGTGTACGAATTTAATATTTCTATCATATTTAGTTGTAATGAATCATATGATGTTTTTGAGCGAATTATTCTTAAAAAGGTATTTTGTGTTGCATAATTTCAATGCATTTTTATATAACTTAAGTTTATTGTTCCTTGTTAAAATTATATTTTATCATTAATTTTAAAATTATATTTTCACTATATATTATTTATACCTTCAAACTTTACATAGTTTAATGCACACTATTTATTGGTAATAATTGTGTTAATATCCTCGAAAGAAAATATTTTTCTATGAACCTTTGGCTATAATTAGCATTGTAATTTAACATATAGATCAATAAGAAGGATTACAGAACTGCCCAGTGTTTGAAAGTTCAGCTACGCTAAAGGTGGTAAAAAATGGTAAAATAGATTAATGTTTACTACATTGATAAATCTAGATCCAAACACACCCCAAGAGATAAGGAAAACTGGTAAATTGAACGTTGATTGAAATAGGTGTGATGTGTATGAGTACGTTTATATAATGAATTGCTTCAAACGTTCAAGATATAACTGTAATGCAAAAAACTGCACCAACACAATGGAATGTTTCAAATGCGCAAGTGATCATCGTAAAGAAGATTGTGCATCTGGTGAGTTTTACTGTGTTAACTTTTATCAAACTATTATTGCTTTTCATCTGAGTCTTAATGTGAATCTCAGCGCCAATGATGCAAACTGTCTGGTTTTGAAAAAGAAAATTGATGTACAGAGACCCGCCTCAGTGGCGTAATTAAGCTAACGTGCTAGTTTCATGTTGAGCTAGACTACCCAGGACGGGGAGATTGAGGTTAAAATCTCGCTCGGGTGAGCTGGGGGTGGTTTCTCCTAAATGTATTTCCACTCTCCCTTCACGTAAATGCGGGTTCACTTCCTATAAATTCAACCTTCCCAATTACTAGCCCATTAGTGTAGTTAGTACTTAAGCGTATAATACTAACGGGTAATAAGACGTGGTGCTAAGTATTAATATTGTGCAGAGAAGTATAGTAAAATACCACAAAAACAATCAAGGTATTAAAAGAAGAAATAACATTGTTTATATATATATATAAACAGAAAACAGAAAACTTTGGAATATATATATTCCATATATAAACACGAACACCACCCGTATACCTACTATTTGAATTCCACTTAAATATGTTGTAATTTTCTAGGTTACGCTCTGCATTCTATATATATATATTCCAAAGTTTTCTTTTTTCGGTCTCATAAAGTAAAATAGCATACATATTTGATCTGCTAAAAATGTGTTAGTAAGAAACTTGAGCGTCTGAAGCCCTATTAGAATTGGGAATATATATATATATATTCCAAAGTTTTCTGTTTTCGGTCTCATATAAGTAAAATAGCATACATATTTGATCTGCTAAAAATGTGTTAGTCAGGAACTTGAGTGTCTGAAGCCCTATTAGAATGCAGAGCGTAACCTAGAAAATTACAACATATTTAAGTGGAATTCAAATAGTAGGTATACGGGTGGTGTTCGTGTTTATATATATTTTTAATTAGCTGAATGGATAAAAAAGTGGTTAGTATATCCAAACTACTAGTTTCTTTTACCTGTTCAAAAATTAAACCAAACTATGAATATCTTTGGTCTCTTCAATTTATGTAGTCAATGACTGAAAAAATATTTACCACAACAAAAAACATTAATTGATTTAGTCATATTTAATAAAAGATATACTATGTGAGGTACAGCATGTTCCTAAGATCACGGACTATAGCAATTAGGCTTACATCTATTAGTAATATAAATAACGTGACTGATAATTCAAACATAATAAAATAAAAACTAATATATAATTATGAATCACTGCAGCATAAGCTAATTCTACAAAATTGGTTGACTTACCCAGTGGATATAAATTCAATATGTGATAAATTTTATAAATGTACTTGAGAAGTCTACACGTGACGAGCCTGTAAAGGTAAACAATAAATTTGAAGGGAAAACACTATGGTATAATAGAAATGTTGATAGTGCTCTGAAATACAGATCCTTAAATTATAAGAGATTTTTGCATATTTCCAATTTAGTGGAGTAGGAAGAGTATAAAAGTAAAATAAATATAATTACCTCCAGAGTTAGAGAAAAAATAAATGTTTTATAAAAACAATATTGGTGAGTGCTATAATGATCCCAATAAAATGTTGCAAACTTCATAAGAATTAGTTAGAAATTATTTTCTGAAACGAGACAGTGAATAATAATGTGGATATAGAGTATTTTAATAAATATTATATTGCCATTATAAAATAAATCATTGAGTCAAGACATACCAAAAATGGTAAATGAAAATTTATCAATAATATTGACGCAAATAAGATAGAGTAATACTAGTCCTTTTTCATACTATAAATATTAATAAACTCAAAAATGTTATCTTTTCACTTAATTCAAAAAACGCAATTGTAGATGAGATAAGTGCTAAGTTTCTAAAATAGATTTTTAATGTATTTGGTTATTCTTTATTGCATTTAGTCAACACATCTTCGAGACAAGATATTTTTCACAAAAGTTTGAAAATAACAACAATATTTCCTATTCTAAAGGAGGCTATCCCTAATAAATCAGAGGAATAGACCAGTTAATATGTTTCCTAAAATTATTTGTAAGACTATTTAGAGTATAATCAACTTGTATTGTTTTGTGGGCAAACTAATTTACTTATTAAATATCAAACATGATTTACAAAAATAAATCTTGTAAGTCTTTGCTACAATGTGTCATCAATTACTGGGAAAATGGCCTAGAATGCAACATATCCAACTACGTGTGCAGTGTTCATAGACTTGAAACAAGCATTTCAAACTGTAGACATGCACAGACTTGTTCAAACACTAGAAAACTATCGATTCAAGGGTGATGTATTGAATTGGTTGAAATACTATATAGAAGGTATCAAGTCACAAAATATTTTGACTGTATTACATCAAAGGATGCAAATGTGGTTGTTGTTCGCTAGGAAAGTATTTTTGTTCCGCTTTTGTTTATAATTCATGTTAATGATCTCCCAACAGTCTTGGAGAGGTGTAATATTCATTTATTAAAGATCACACATTGATTTATTTGTGTGATTATTATCAAAATATGTTTATAGATATAATCAATAATGAATTTATACCTGTAAATGAGTGTATGATTAGTTACAAGTTAAAAATAAATACCTAAAAAAAACAAAGAATAGTGCTTGCAAAAGAAAGGAATTGCTTGACATTTTTATCTCAAAATGGGCTTTTGAGGATAGGTGGTTAGGTCATTGAATGTATGAGAGAGTATAATTACATAGGTAGGCCTAGTTATTGATAGACATCTAAATTTCTATAATCTAATCAACTACCTAGTGATATAAATTGCAACGATGGTATGTTTTTGGCAATAGTTGGTGTGGAACTATCAGCTTGGACAGAAGTGATTATATACAATAGTATTGTTTTGCCCATTTAAATATTGTGGTTCATTAATATATATGTGTTCAACTACAGACATATCAAGACTTCAAAATCTTTATAGCAGGGCCATACCAATAGTTTTAAAATGTAGTAACTATACAAACATTGTTGTAATGCTGAATCAGTTAAGTTGGTTAGATGTTATAACAATGACTAAATTTAAAGCTATTTTGGTCATACAAATTTATAATGTGATGCCAAATTATATAGGTGATAAAATAAAATTAAATGCTTATATTCATAAACAAAACTATAAGTAAAAGAATAACTTCTACCTTAATAATAAAAATAAGATTTCCACAAAAAAATTCTATATTGAATAAGGGACTAAGAAATTTTAATCTTCTGCCCCGAGAGAATAAGATTTGTATTTAATTAGACATGTTCAAGGCAAGATAAAAAAAATATGTATTTAATAAATGAGTAAGGCAAATATCTAAATTCTTATGAATAATTCAAGTTAATATAGTTTTGACTGAATGCTTTAGTTGTTGAGTATGTTCTTGTTTGTGTAGTAATGCATTTATTTACGCATTTTTCTGTGTGGTATATATATTGTTAGCATGGTTGTGCTAGTGAAAATAAACGTTATTATACTTTTTTTATTTAATAAAACAAAGGTCTCAGATTTGAATTGCTATGAGTTGCGTTTTATTATTTATTCTAATAATATATAACTAACGATATTGAAAAAGAAACAATTTTCTTTATTAGCAAATCTCTTATAATTTTATGTTTATAATATTTGATGGACTTATGGATTTATTTTTAAAAAAATTATAGAATCAAACAAATTACATAATACTTTAAATACATTCATCAGGTCCTAATCGTAGACGGTGCACATTATTGAGGATCCTTTGTAAATTATAGAAAATATTAAATTCTTGTTATTCTCACAAAATAGTATAATAAACAATGAAAATTGTAGTAGGTTGTCATGGAAACATAAGTTAAGGTATCTCCTAAATAAATTGAAAACGTTGGACACCATTCTAAATAAGTTATTTTATTTTATTTAAATTATTATAATTAGATGCTTACATAATTCCCAGTGCTCTACGTCCTACTAACTTTCTAGGATATCTGTATATTTACAATAAAAGGGTTATGATGAAGAAGATATTTATTTAGTTGTTGTTTTTTTAGCACCGCGTCCTAGTACCCGTTCGGGTTATACGCTCTAAGTACTAATTACGCTAATGGATTAGGAATTGGAAAGGTTGAATTAGAGGAAGTGAACCCGCATTTGCGTGGAGGGAGAGTAGAAAACCATTTAGAAAAAATCCACCCCAATTCAACCGACGGAGATTCGAACATCGATCTCCCCATCCTCAGCAGTCGAGCTCAACTCGACAAGCGCGTTAGCCAAATACGCCACCGAGGCGGGTATTATTTAGTAGAAGTCCACTTGAACTTACGTAGAGGCATACTGAGAATCCATTTATAGAAAGTCACCTTAGAACACCCAGCCAAGATACAAACCACAACCTCCTCCTTATCACCAGCATAACAGAAGAGATTAAACCTACACTGCTGTTTCCGTGCTGCTGTGGGCTGGTTAAATTACTATTCAACAATTAAGTTAAAAATTTGTAATGGTTTGATTGTTTCAAAGAATAGCAGGGTGACTATATTTGAGGATTCTCTTATGAAAGATCTTATTGCTATAATTTGATATATCTCGACTTTCCAATGTGGTTGTTGAGTCACTGAAATTATGTTATCATTTAATGTAGATTTAATATATTTTACTGACCAAATGAATTCAAGTGAACTCAAGAATGTTTAAAAAAATTACGTAATTAACATTTGAGTGGGCGAATAAGAGGTAAATGTACGAGTGAACAAGAGAGTGAACAAGTGAGAACAAGAGTAATAATTGTGATAAATTAATGTTGTATAAGGAGCATGTGAGATTGAGATTGAAACAAGTGTGAAAATGCGTGAATGTGTGTTTTGTACAGTAGGAAATATCCAGATAGAGAGAGGTAACGCATAGAAAAAAGGAGTCTGAGAGTACTAAAGAACAAATTTTTACATATGAGCTTAAGAAAGTAGTCAACTATATGAGTGAGTAAAAGGTTTATTATTGATAGGCTGGAATGAATACGCTAGTGCGTATGAGAAGTAAAGGTGAAGGAGATATGATGATTGTGGGAGTAAGTAGTATTATTGAAGGATAGTTTGAGAGTAGTAAATGGTTTATATAGTAAAGCATGTGTTTCAAATGTAGCAAGTCTAAGCTTTTAATTGATTCTTTAGTTTGCATCGAGTCTTACTATAATTTTATGTATATGTATATATTATAGTTTGATAGGAACTCTATGCATAAAAACTTCATTAATACATAATGTGTTCATGAGAATTATAAATTTAAACATCAAACTTTTGTTTTCAGATACTTCAATTAAAAAGGTTTGTTTACAATTTCATTATGATTTTAACTATCATATGTTATTTTGCTAAAAATATTATATTTTTAGAAAATATTAATTTTATTCATATTAAATTATTAAGGAGGAGTAAAATAAATATTCTCAAAAGAACGCTCAATAACAAACTGCTATATTATATATATTAGTTATTCATTATAAAATATCCTGTCTTAATTTTAATGTGTTTCCTGTATTTTTATTCGTTTTATCTTTTACTTTACTGTGTCAATTAAATTTAATTAATTTTTGAATGTTCATTAAAAATGTTCGGATTTTCTGACAATTCTATGTATTATATGTATATCCATGTACCAATTTAACTTCTCCTTATGGATGATGTTTAACCATTATTCTTATTTAGACTCCTTATTGGCTGTATTTCATATAATTGGTTGTGTTAAAGGTCATTCAAGTATTAACCACTTATTAATAGCATTTTTTAGTGAATAAATATTATTTGTTGTCTTCGTCAATTTTCATCTTCATTTTTTATCTTCAACTTAATTTCTTTTTATAGCTATCCTCTTTCATAGTTCTTATTTAAAATTTTCAATATATCTGTTTGGTATTGAGCTTTCCTTAGAGAATATTTTTAGAAAATGTTTAAATCAAATGCAGAACATATATTTAGATGATAGCTAAGTACGCGGAACATAATGTCCACAACCCATAAAAACAATGTACTTTGAATGCCTTTTTAAAATATATGTATTTGTATTCTGAACGAGAACACAATAAAATTTGTTGAAAGATCCCATTTAAAAATTTTAAGTCCCGGGTAGAACCTTTCTATCCTATCATATTAATTATCTGACTTGGAATGTATAATATTGTTTCACATCACAAAGAGACCTTTGCTGTCCATTTTGTGTTGATTAAGTGATATGTTCACTAGGACATGTTGGCTATTGTGACAAGGGCGTCACAAAGAAGTCACTTAAGAGAGGAACTAAATAATAAATGGAAATAAACATGGGGAGGTCTTTTAAACTTTAAACACTGGCAGTATTGTAGGCCTTTAAAAATCACATTTTGTATTTTAAATTTATTGTTCCTACCTTCAGAGCTCAGAATTTTCTTTTTTCCTTCAAGACGTACATTATTTGAATCCTCCTTCTTTCTTTGCTCCTTTTTCCTTCAATATTTTCTTCTATCACGTAGTGTAAAAGATAGTTCCTCCTAATTATGTTTATGATCCAATATGTTTTGCACAAAATAATCATATTCAAAATGGTTCTCTTCGCACCCATTCTTTTCAGGACCTCTTCATTTGTCACCCTGTCTGCCAACCTAATCTTCTCAAGTCTTTCCAGCACCACATTTAAAATCCCTACAAATTTTTATTTTCCATTTTCATAAGAGAATAAGTTTTTGCTCCATACTGCATAGTGATCCATTTATAGCATTTCAACAGTTTTTTCCTCAGTTCCAAACTCAACCTGCTGGTCAGAAGTAGTCGCTTCTTGTTTAAAGCTTCCTGGGTAATGACGAAACTCAACCTAATCTTCTCGTTGCAGTAGGCATCCTTGGATAATACACCAAAATTCCTTTCTCTATATTTATATGTATTTTATTCGTTTGTGATATTTACAATATTTCAATGATTGACACAACGTGAACCGTTTGTATATGGTGCATACGAGGTGGTGTTAGTTGTTTGGTGGACGTTTGTACTATTCTTTCTTCCGCAAAACGATTTAAGTTACACCCAATACATTTGATTAAGTAAATATATAAAAAGTAATTATTTAAATGGTAATTATTATTATTATTAGGTATTCTGTCCATTCCTTTTGTCAGTGAACTTAAACCGCCAATGCACCCTGTTAGCTCCAAGAATTTTCTCCTTTCTTTAAAGTCATCAAGTATTTGAATCCTTCTTAATATTCTCCTATTTCCCTCAACCTTTCCTTTTATGAATTCGTGCACAAGAAAGTTCTTCATAAGGATGTGTCCGATCCAGTTTTCTTTGAGCCCAAAAATCACATCCAAAATTATTCTCTTCTCACTCACTCATGCTAGGACTTCTTCATTTGTCATCGTGTCTGTCCATCTAATCTTCTCAAGTCTTCTCTAGCACCACATTTCAAAGCTCTCAAAGTATTTATTTTCCATCTTCCTAACAGTCCAAGTTTCTACTCCACTCAGTAAGCTGTAATAATTGCAATAGTTGATACAAGCCAATATTAGTTAGTTTAGTTATTGCTCCTCAAGTATTGGTAGAGGCTATTGGCAACAAATACTAATTAATTTGATAAAAGTGGCTTTAGAATATGTAGTATAAAGAATGGTACACTATTCCTCTAGAGGGTGTATTGGAAATCGCTTATACTGAACACCAGTTTCAGGTGACGAAGGAAGCTTCATGAATGGTATGATAAACATTTTCTTTAGTTAGGGTCTAATGGTGGGTGTGATTTAACCCAGGAACACCATTTCATGTGATAGTCACACCACCTGTTCAAACTATTATTATTGTTGTTATTACTTAGCACCGTCTATTATTACCGGTTCGGGTTATACATTTTAAGTACTAATTACGCTAATGGATTAGGAATTGGGAAGGTTGAATTAAAGTAAGTGAACCCGCATTTGCGTGGAGAGAGTGGAAAACCATTTAGGAAAAACCACCCCAGTTCACCCGACCGAGTTTCGAACCTCAATCTCCCCGTCCTCAGCAGTCGAGCTCAACACGACTAGCGCGTTAATCAACTACGCCACCGAGGCGGGTCTGTTCAAACTAAATTATTAATTTTACAAGTAGTTAAAAATGTATTTATGTGCACTTAACTATGTATTAAAATTGTAATAGCAAAATAATAGTTTTTGCTACTAAAGATTTAATAATATTAGTATACCCCAAACTTCAAATCCAGTTCAGTGGCCGAATGGTCTAAGGTATTATTTCTCAAACTTTCCTTTATAGCTAACCACCTTATAAGTGTCTGATGCACACGTGAAAAACTGATTTTAAAAACTAACTACTTGTCACTTGTCGAAGCAGGACATTTTCTAATGAAAGGGTTTTTTAACAGTAAAGACAGCATATTTATAAAACTTTTTTTTCTTATAAATGTTTTAGAACCCAAATTTTTCATGGAAAGTTCCTTGTCTAGAATCTAGAAATTATACTGAATCTACTTTCAAGTAAAGTCTTATAATATGTCATTTTTTTAAATTATTATTAATAACAAAACACTAATAATATAGTAAGTTTTTTTTAAAGTCAGCTCTGCCTTTGCAAATTGTTATGTACTGTTGGAACAAAGTAGAGTAGACTTAGTAACTTAGCCCTAAATGTTGTAACATTTTGATTTATTTAACTTTTTAATTGATGGTAAAAAGAAAAAAATACTCTGACATTAAAAAATGTAGACCTTGAGATTATGATGAAGCCTTACATTTTATTTTCCCATTAACACAAAAACAATTCAGTATTTCGTCGGGGTGATGTTTTGATTGAAGCCATCAAATAAAGAAAAGTTTAATATTGATTAGTTTTCTAAAATTGACTTAATGATTTTGTTTAAAATGGATATCAATGTAGTATTTACATTATAGTAAAATAAATATTACTTGAGGTTAGATTACTGATTATTTTTCCAATAGTTTTAGTCTCACGCTATAATAGACTATTTGAGAAAGCCAATATGATTGTGTTTTACCGTTCCGTCTCTTTGGTCCCAAGTGCGGACCACTTGGCACACCACCACAGTCTACCACTGGTCTAAAACGTCAATCTTGAACTAGACTGGACTGTTTATAATGGGGAGAACAGGGTTTGAGCTTCGGTCCGGTCTACTGAGGTGGTTTTTCTAAATAGTTATCCACCCTCCTTCCCCATAAATGCGGGTAAATTACCTCTAAAGTGCTTCCTTCCTCATAGTACCCCGTTAGAGTAATTATAATATGTGCGTATAACCTGAACAGGCAGTAAAACGCGGTGCTATACAAAGTTAATTTCAATATTATTTAATTATAAGAAAAAGTGCATTATTAAACTTAATTACCATTAGAAATTTAAAAACAAGTATGTTGGAAAATAAAGTCCCCTTTGAGGACATTGGAGTGCAAACTCTAATTCTCGTATCAATCAGGAATGTACGCTTTCCAAGTGCCTGACACTACGAGTATAAAACATATTAAATACCTTAAGCTCACAGGGGGACATTTTGGATAAAAATCAACCTTGCCTGATCTGATTTGCTAAATCAGGGTTGGAACCTAAACCAAATATACTATAATGGTGATATTTCTCGAATTTATTTCCAATCTCTCTCACCACTAATAAATATGTAATTTTTTTAAAAATTAAAAAACTTCGTCCTGATCCACACAAATAAAATTACTGTTTTACTAGAGCCATTAATTTTAGCCACTCTAAATACTTTGATCATGCTATAACTTTTGTCCATTCTGGTGACCTGGTGGTCTAGGGGTAAAGTGTCAGACTTCTATGCTGGCGGCCGGGGTTCAATCCTCGGTCCCGGCACAGATTTATCTGAATATCAAACCCTTCCTTCACCTCTAACAATACATCTTTTGAATGTGGGGAATGCCAGGCCTCCACCGTGGTTCGGATTCCACGTTAAACTGTAGGTCTTCCATCTCATCTCACAATCACCCTACCATTACACATTAGCGTAAGTGCGCATAACCCGAACGGGTAGTAAGACGTGGTGCTAATAATAATAAAAATAATAATTTACCATTCTATTACTTTGGTTAATCTGTTACATTGCCCATAATATCTCCATTGCCATTATATTACTTACTATGGCCACTCTATTATTTTTTCCATTCTATTTCATTGTACAGTTATATCACTTTCGCCAATCTATGACTTTGACCAATTACTTTAGCCAATCAATTACGTTGAACACTCTATTACTCTGACCATTCTATAACGTTGCTCATTTAATTAATTTGAGGCATTAAATTACTTTGACCCATTATATAACTTGGGAAATTATAATTATTTGGTCATTATATTACTTTGGCCATTATATTAATTTGGCCATTTTATTACTTTATACATTAGATTAATTCGGGTTATTCTATTATTATCTTAGCCATTCTATTATATTAATTTGGGCTTTTATATTACTTTAGCCATTCTATTGCGTAGGCTATTCTATTATTTTCTACCCCTTATTCCATTTGATAATAAAAATAAATTAATGTTAATTTCACTTGTGTTCTTTTGCAAAAGTAGTAAGAGCTATCAAAAATACTTTACTTATGTAGCTGTGGGGTACTAACGACTTGGACTGCCAATATTGTTAAATCTGGATCATATACGGTTTAAAAACTTATAAAATGTAATATGTACTGTACATACACCACATGAGAAAGGTAAGCAAAGTTATACACACTGGAACCAGCTCGGGGTTGTACTAGAGTTTTTACACTTCCCATTTACACAAGTTGAGTATATTTCCTTTAAACTTTACCGTTCTTATCCTTATATTATTAGTGTAGTTGAAAGATTGGCTGGTATGTGTAGCAAAAAATACATATTTACCTCTGAAATCTGCAAAGAGGTTTCGACTTTAATACGAATTGTTCATTAATAGTATATACTTTTTAAGAAGCATGTTTAATATTTTAATTTATTTTATCTAGGGTGCTAGCTGAATATACTTATATTTAAATTAGTAAGTTCATTACGATAAAGTTTTAACTTTCCTCTTACAAAAAAAAACTAACCCTTTTCGTTTTAAGTACCCCTCTTTCCCTTATTCCTCCCCGCTACCCTTGAAGAGAGAAGATTTTATTTCATTTTTAGGTTATTTTCACTTGACTAAATAAATAAATGAACATTTGAAGTAATATTTCAGCCCGTGTTGGGTGAGAAGAGGAGAGGGTGAGGAGAAGGCGTGTTCGTAACAGCGAACCAAGGCCGTAAATCGTCATTTTATCGTGTTAATTCTAATGGGGGTATGGTGTCTTAGCTGGAGCCCAGGATTAATGCAGATGACATTACAACCTTTTAGCCTGCCAGTTGTGTTGATTAGCCGTAAGTTTTCATTATCTTTATAACTGTCAGCAGTACGACTCCTCAACCCTGTTTTTGGGAGAGGGCAAAAGTATGTAAGGGAATGGAGTTGGGGACTGGTTCACGAAGTAAGTCAAAGTGGTGGGGTTTGTGACCATAAGACATACAAAACTTTGTACTTAGCTCCAACACAAAGTTTTTGGGCTGTGTGCTAGGATACTTCATATTAAGTGTATATATGTATTAAACAAACTAAATATGAATTTAAAAAGAACATATAAAATCTTCTTTCATTTGGGTTTGGATAGATTTTGGGTTAGATAGATTTCTTATACTCTTCTGAATAAAGGTTCATGGAAAACTCCTAATCAATAACATAAATCTCGTTTGTATTGAATAAATATAATTATTCATAGCTCATGCACCTTAGAAAACTATTAAATTTAAAAAATATTAATAATATAAATGCATTCTTATAAAGTACTCCATCAAAATCTAAGCAACACCAAACTCTTTTGATAAAAGTGTCTTGAGTATTTTAAGAGATTTTATCTCAATTTGAATGATTTAAAACGTAGATTTTTCTTTTAGTTTTAACAATGTTCCTTTGAGTAGTAATGTTTATCACCCTTTGGAATACATTAAGTAAATGTAAGCTTTTAAATTAAAATAATATTCAATTTCAAGTTGTGAAATAAAACAATGTATTATTGATGTGTAAATTCACCCATTATAAGCAAGTAATTGTTATCTTACTAATACATTTTCGATAAACCATAACAATAAGTTTATTTTGAATTATTTTTAAATAGTCTGTGCTTATTCCTCTGTATAAGATACAAACTGTAATATAGTTTTTCCATTTTAAGTTTTAAAATATATAAAAGGCTTAGTTATAAAACAATTAATCATGTAAAATATTATATTAATCAATTTGTAATTATAGAGGAAGTGGTAAGTATATTGTTGGCTGATTTTATCGTAAGTTTGACAGGTATTTCCAGGACAATGGTTCTTTATCAGATACCTACAACCTTGGAAAAAGCTAAGCAAAAAATTGCGGATATAATTGAAAAATGTATAAATCTTCGAGCGTTCACAAGCTGTCCAGAAGAACTGGACCACAGAAATCGGGTGTGGATATAGAGTAATTCTTCCGGGTATGCTGCACATGGATTGTGGACAATCCTGTGGTAATAAGGGACATGGAGAACGTGAGTGCTGGCACAATGCCAGGTCTGGAAAAACCATGGTACGTTCGGATCAGACTAATTACAAGACAATAAAAGAGAATAAAATAGCCCAGAGAATTCAGTTCCCCCAAAGATGGTAGTATGCTTTGAATGCCAAAGAAAACAGAGATATATGTGTCTGAGTGCAGACAAAGAGAATGGGGAAAGTGCATATATACCCAAAATCCAGCAGTGAGACTAAAATGATCAACACAGAATACCCAGCATATGTGAAGTCAAGATAATGAATTAATATTAGGGGTATTCATTGAAGAAAAGAAGAAGAAAATTTTAGAGAACACGAGGGCCTATAACTTTGTAATAGAAACCCATATTAGTTTAGTCGCATTGGAAGATAAATTGATTGTTAAGTATTCAAAAAATAAAATTATGTATAGAAAATAAAAATTTTGAAAATGATCTAAGTGTCGCAAAGATTGATATAGCCTACGCATGTGTTTGGAATCAAATTATTTGAGAAAAATTGGAGCAAATATAAATATGAAAACTAATAAATTGAGTATTGCTAAAAGTGAGTGGGAATTTCAGAGAAAGACTGACTGCGCAAAGCTGTGTCACATGAAAGAACAACACCAAGCAGCTCTGCAGAAGATAGCACGGCCAAATTGACTGATCGCTCAAATGACTGATGTGAAGCTGACAGATAAGTAAGAAACAGAAAGTGGATATATCCCATTACTGTAAGGAGCTTAAAAATGGAGCATCTTTAAAGTGAAAAACACATTTTTATAAAGGTAAAACTGCATAGAAAATTGGAAAACATCCCACACAACTTGCATGAGACGTAATGTTTGAGCCGGGAAAGACAAATAAATATGCGCTAGTAGTTGCAAAATTATAGCCAAATAAGAGTATAATATTGAACATTTAAATTATTATTCAGAAAGATATAGAGCTCGATAAAAGTATTGTAAATTGTAGGCATTTAGGAGTCTCTTTTGAATTTGAATCCATCAAGAACCAAGGAAAGGTTAGGTGGCTATTACCCAGTAAGACTTTTCAAGAACCATAAAAGGAACACTTGTATAAGGAAAGAGAATTTTAAAATAATATTAAAGAGATTTTAGCCCGTTTGAAAATGTATGATAAAATAAAAATATAATTATTTCTTACAAAATACATAGAACTGATTTTGACCTTGAAACAGGAATTATATGGTGTACACATAAATTAAAACTGTATTGACATTTGTGACTCTAAGCCAATATATAAAGTGCCCTATAGACTACCACAGATAGAGAAGGAAATAATTGAAGAAAGTGTGTGAAATGTTGTGTATCGCCTGAATGCCAACGAAAAACACGCAAGTCACTTGTAGATCCCCCCCTCCCAACCCAACTGAAAAATAATAAGAATGATATTAAATATAAAAGTCCAACAAGGACTACACCTACCACGTGAATAACTTTAAGTTGAACTTAAAATCCTTGGTCAACACCGAATATCTGAGCAGGAAGTTCTAGGACAGGAGGAGAACCTAAAACGTAAACATTAAAAGGACAATATAGCTGAGACCAACATTGCGACCATCCCCAACGATGGAGCCGACACTACTGCTTCAGAATAGTTTTCAGAAACATGACATTATTAGCAGAAGGTGGCAGTTTTTTATGAGTATATCATGGATTCGTGGGAGCCCTACAACGTCAACCAGCCTCACCTTAACCTCACCCATTAGTTTCAGATAAATCCACAGTACAAGGGATGTCCTTAATAGTACCAGAACATCTTGAATTGTGAGGACTGGTAGCAGCAGCGAGAAACATTAACATAGAGCCGATCAACCCAGGAGGAAGAGCCATGGCATGTCAATTGAACCGGAAAATCAGCATCAAGATCATTAGACTTCTACATAGAAGACCATGTATAGGATGATTGTAGGAAATCTTGGGCGAGGAAGAGTTCCAGGATGGTGACGGAAGGAGTTGAAGGACAACCCCACTCCAATATTTAATAATTTCAAGTCGTGAGCACGAGAATAATAACTCCACGCTGGGACGTGACATACACACACATACCAACATAAAATGATAGAAATTTTATATTTTTTTGCTTAATATTCCTGTAGATATGAACATTTAATTTTAAATGGCGTTTCAAAATAAATTTATGTTTAAATTATAATATGTTAGCTAGAGTTAAATTAAGATTCACTTTGGTTTATTAAAATATTAAAGTTAGTTAAATCAAAAAAGGGGTAGTATTTTATTGAAAAAAGCGTACAGACCAAAGAAGATACATGTTATTTTGCGTGCCAACGATGCAACATTGTGGGTAAATTTGTCTTGTAAGAACACTAACAGATATACTTTTGGCAATGCACAGTGGTTTAGAATAATAAATCGTAAATATTATAACTTATTTCAGTGTTTTTAAATTAATCACTATAGTTAAATAAAATGTATAAAATAAAATATGGTAAGAGGAATCAAAAAATGATGTTGGAATGAATCGGGAAAGCGAGCTCTTCCTTACAAGACCTGTAATAAAAAGGATACTGAACATCTTGTTTTGATAACCACTTTCTTTCCGTAAACTATTGAAATGGTTTCCAAATTCCAAACCTTGAAATTAAAGCGTGATGGTGTCGGGGGTTGAAAGGTGGGTCTTTGTATATGCAATGAAGACATTTGAGAAAATATAGAACGACCCGGTTTGCATTCGTTCAGTTATATTATTATGAATAATAATAACTTCTTAACTAGGGTAACGTGTGAAGCAGGTGAACATAATAAGATGGATTCTCACCATAAACAAAAATCTGAACCCATTAAGATCAAAATAAAACATTTATTATTTCAGAATACATTCACTATGAATTTTAAATAAATAATCTTTAAACAGTAAAAAATTTTAAAATAAATAATAAATATTCCTTGTCAATACTAGGATATATGTGTAATAGTATATAATAGATGATTAAAAAGTAAACGAGCTAATAATTATACTATGGCTGTTATGATATTTCACCTGTTCAGAGAGGATAGTAACACATCACCATTTAATAAACACTTCAGAGATGTACTATTCTATAACCGACCAATTTAATTACAAGTAATGGATTAAGCATTAGTAACAAAATATATCAGATGGATACGCCTAAATCAAGCAGCCTATTGAAGCATAATTTAATTGCTTATTTTTTATGAAGAATTGGACAAAGCTGAACTGATACTCAGTTTGTTCATGATTTAATTTCATGTAATAAATCATCCATTTATCTCTATCTGAAATGAGCATGCTTACAATAATACATTGATCCAGGTCTAGTAATGTAATCAAAAGATAGACGGCCGTCCAATGAGTTTCATCATTTCCACGTTGCAACTAAGAAATTGTATGTCTGTGCATTCCTAATTGTTGGCATAATTTAATAAGTATGTTGTTTAACTTTTGGTTCCCTAAAATATTTCTCAATTTCTCTACAAGTTAAACTTCCGGATGTGATTTCCATTTCCGTTCCAGAGCGTATAATCCACCAAGGATTTGTTTTACCTTCACATATTCAAACAAGGATGTTCTAGGATTACTCTTGAAACCCTGACGTATCTTGGACAGTTCCGCCGACCAGTTTAAGTACATCCCTTTTCAAAAATACACTTATACCTATATATTCGAACAATAACGTATCATCGAGTTTAAAATTAAATTATGACAGGTAAATTGTTTAGGAACGAAAGTAAACAGTATGTAGAATATTATCATGATTGACATCTAGATGTCTCATCTTAATAACTGAATGTACTGTTGGATTATACTCATTGAGAAAAGAATCAATAATATCAATCTATCGATAGGTTTCTTTTGTTGTAAATATTATCTGCATCATAATATTCATAGTTAGATTGAATCGTTCTCCGATACTAGCCTTTACATTGCTATATGAAGAATAGTTATATCAAACTTCTTCTGATCTAGTACATGGACCATAGCCGCGGTAACGTTCAATCTGGTCTTAGCCTGGGCAGGTACACTCCGTCGAGTTTGAAAGGTAGCAACTCGTGACTCACTGAGCCCGCGAGGTATGATATACCTCCACACATAACTGCAG
>CABEEJ010006719.1:399-23833 GCA_901482245.1 Timema douglasi | reverse complement strand
TTTTGGGAAAGGGGGATGGAAGGATTACCCCCCAAATTTAATTTAATTAAAATGGCGCGCCCCCCCCCCCCCAACAAACTAAACATGAAGACGTTGGTCCTCCAATAACAGCAGATTGTGGGCCTACTCTTTTGTAAACCAGAATACAAAACTCATTAGCTCATTACAATAAGTTTATTTTCCGGAAAAAACGTCTTATTCTCTGCGAATGACTTAGTTCCGCGACCAATTAAAGTCCATATTATTATTATTACTACTTTAATAAAAGAGGTGAAACACAAATTAACAAACAGTGCTAACAAGAGTTATGACACTTTCCGAGTCTTGAAATGACAATCAGGTAAGTGTAAGGGGAAAAAGGGGGAGAGGGGTGGTAATACTAAGTCTGTACCACTCAAATTATATAAAGGTATTAGCACAGGATTCCTCAATTCGTCAAGATTGAGAGAATGGACGTAAAAATGTTGCCCGATACTAAACAAGTAAAAAACAGCACAGATACAAAAATATGTCATTTAAAAAGTTTTCATAATGTGTTTCTGGAAATTGCGGCTGTCAACTGTTTATAACTTTGTGTTTTTGAAAAGAGAGAGTGGTGTGTTAGAGAGAGTTCATTCCACTAATGCACCGGCTCTTCTCCGCCATCGATTGTCGAGCGAGGGAGGAAAACGATTACCCTCCATTTTTATATAATTCAACAATCGGCGAGCCTGTGTGTGAAGTTTCCCGGCTGAAACAATTATTCCCCTTCGTCCCAAAGAATACTCCTTGACTGCTATTTTTTAACCGAGGTGTATTGGAGGAGAAAAGGGCCATTCATCCCCAGCCTTTGTAATTGTTCCCGGCTATTATTCTCCACCTACTTTAGTCCTCTCTCTAAATCCTCACAAACATCACTCTCTCTTCTCTCTTGATCGACTGTGAATGGCTCAAGAAAAGAAAAGTCTTGCTGTTGGAAAGTTGCCACGTCGTTATCTCTGGTTCTTGTTGAATTGCGATCTATTCCGCTGATGGAGGTTTGCGATCACGGATAATAGATTGAAGGGCGTGTTAGTTGCTGGTCTTCAAGCGGGCATCGTCAAGGTTCGTATATACTCTAAGGTCTTGTCAGGTTCCCAATTTTGGCATGTTTCAAATTTCTCTTTCTGTCATTTTGAATAATGTTCTTAAAAACAGTTAATTCTATTTATATTAATGGACCAAAGTATTTTTTTTCATTATCATATAATTTGTTTTAATCTCACAAAAGTTTAACGAAAACACTAAAACACTTAGCAATGTTTTTTTAGCATAACTAAGAGACAAGTGTTGAACATAATAAAGAGCTTTGTGAACCGACCTTTGAAAAGTTCGAAGCTTCTTTGACCAAGTCTTGTAGCTATAATAATTTTTGTTAGAGGCAGCCAAAATTGGAATGTATTTCGTAACCCAACTTTTCTTCATCTATCTACAATAGAGCCCTAGACTAATAGGTTATCAATACATTCAAACAAAGAACGTTAACGCCTGTTTACTACTATAATAAAGATTTCAGGCCTAGACTCACATTATTGTACAATAAATCAATCTAGGGCAACATACAAAGGATAGCTTATAAGTAAACAATTGTATTAGTACTGAATGACTTTAGAGACTTTTGAAAGGTTTAAATTGGCCATTTTACAGTAAAACATATTACTTTATCCTTATATTATTATTATTATTATTATTATTATTATTATTAGCACTGCGTCTTACTACCCGTTCGGGTTATACGCACTTACGCTAATGTGTAATGGTAGGGCGATTGTGAGATGAAATGGAGGACCTACAGTTTAACGTGGAATCCGAACTACGGTGGAGGCCTGGCATTCCTCACATTCACAAGATGTCTTGTCAGAGGTGAAGGAAGGGTTTGGTAATCAGATAGGTCTGTGCCGGGACCGAGGATTGAACCCCGGCCTCCAGCAGAGAAGTCTGACATCTTACCCCTGGACCACCAGGTCAGCGTTTTATCCTTATAAATTAATAAAATATCGGTCTAGGGGTAAGGTGTCGGACTTCTGTGCTGGCGGCCGGGGTTCAATCCTCGGTCCCAGCACAGATTTATCTGATTACCAAACCCTTCCTTCACCTCTGACAAGACATCTTGTGAATGTGGGGAATGCCAGGCCTCCACCGTGGTTCGGATTCCACGTTAAACTGTAGGTCCTTCATTTCATCTCACAATCACCCTACCATTACACAGCGTAAGTGCGTATAACCCGAACGGGTAGTAAGACGCGGTGCTAATAATAATAATAATAATAATAATAATAATATAACACCCAAATAGGATAGTAACTGACTAAATAAGTTTTATTTCTGTACAACTTAAAAAAAATATCCCCACTTTATTTTTACAGCCTCCACACAAATTTACAAATCTTTCTACTAATGTAAAAAGATCCATATGTAAACAAATATAGTGAAAATGTCAAAGCTCATCCTCATGATGACGTCACCATTCGAGTAAATGGCGTTAAATATGGCCTAGTTTTCATTCATTTATAGATAGCATTCACACCTCAACCTCCTTATAAACGAACCTAGGTGATGTTAAAGAAACACTAGCGCCGTGGCGGCAGGTTGTGCCTCTTCCTTGTTTCGCTGCTCCTTGGTGGTGGGGGAGGCGAAACAGAAGGTCCCTGCCCCAACGACGGGCGGGGGATGATATATTTGAGTGGTAGAAGGACCACACATCTATTAACAGTCCAGCTTCGATTCTCTTCTTCTTTTAATTTATTTTAGTTTGGACAGGCAAGACTTCTGTGCTCATTCTTTTCAATCTTTTATAAATCAGTGGTCCGACAAGTGCTCGCCAAACTATTTTTCTGAGATAGTTTGGACAAAATATTAACAGAGAGACCTGATAGTTAAATATTTACATCGCCATTTTTTTTAAAAAAAAGGGAGTAACTTATTATTCTAAATATGTAATTATTTTAATCACTCACCAAATGTCGACCATCTGATCTGGCATTGATGAACTTAGTTTTGAAATTCTACTCTGGCTGGAGTAAAACCATGTTCTTACGAATTTATATTTCCATTTAAGTTCGATACCATTCTTAATATTTTCATATGATTAAAATAACTTTTTTTTAAAAGTTTTATATTTAATTAGTATAAGTTTTAATGAAACTAAGCTCCGAGTCTACCAATAATGTTGAGGAGAACTATTAATAATTACTTTCCCCCCCTAATTAATGTGTGCATAGTAACATGTCTTAGTCGTAGTCTTTCTTCTAAACAGCTTTACTCAACTTTGCTCGAGAAGGAACAATTCATCCGGGAACTGAGCCCTGAAGTCTCTGCCAAGTCAAGGAGAAAGTTATGGCAGCCATCTTGTTTAATTACACAGATTATTTCCCTTGGACGTGAAGTACTAGAGTTGCTCTATGTGGAGAGGAGAGTTCGCCACTAATCACTCTCTTGGCAGAGAGAGACGGAGTGTTAATAAGGAGATGCTCACACCATCAACAACGCCGTGTCAGAATATAGAACTACCTTGCTAGGTCAGGCGCTGCAGTCGGTCAACTAGAAACTACTTGTCTCAATATATCTCTGTCTCTAGCTTGACCTTAGTTCGCATTCTTTCCGGTAGTAGCGTTAGAGTAGCGGCATAGTAGATGATGGTTCCTTGAGTGGGCGTCAAGTGTGCTGTTAGTATCTCTGTGACACCATAGGTTAGTATCTCTGTGACACCATCGGTTAGTATCTCTGTGACACCAAAGGTTAATATCTCTGTGACACCATCGGTTAATATCTCTGTGACACCATCGGTTAATATCTCTGTGACACCATCGGTTAATATCTCTGTGACACCATAGGTTAGTATCTCTGTGACACCATCGGTTAGTATCTCTGTGACACCATCCGTTAATGTTAACAAGCTGACTCCTATGACTGTCAACAAGCTGACTCCTATGACTGTTAACAAACTGACTCCTATGACTGTCAACAAGCTGACTCCTATGACTGTTAACAAGCTGACTCCTATGACTGTCAACAAGCTGACTCCTGTGACTGTTAACAAGCTGACTCCTATGACTGTTAACAAGCTGACTCCTATGACTGTTAACAAACTGACTCCTATGACTGTTAACAAGCTGACTCCTATGACTGTTAACAAGCTGACTCCTATGACTGTCAACTAGCTGACTCCTATGACTGTCAACAAGCTGACTCCTGTGACTGTTAACAAGCTGACTCCTATGACTGTTAACAAGCTGACTCCTATGACTGTTAACAAACTGACTCCTATGACTGTTAACAAGCTGACTCCTATGACTGTTAACAAGCTGACTCCTATGACTGTCAACTAGCTGACTCCTATGACTGTCAACAAGCTGACTCCTATGACCAGAGTCCTGTGTTCCTCTGTCTGACAAGTGTTATATTCCATCTGTTTGAACATATTCTTAGGAAATGTAATATTGCTACTCTCAGTAGATATGACAACTTCAGGTGATAGAATACCAGAGGAAGAGGCTCTGGTACTAACATCTGGTGTGCAGTAGACCCGACCCTAGTGACACATTCAACCACCAAGCGCTGGAGTCGATATGCGAGTAACAAGGAACTGGGGTAGCTGTTGTTGGTTTATTGAAATGTATTTGATCAGTTTTCTGGTGTTCACGATCTTTGTAGAAACGTAGCTGAAGTGGGAGTTTTAAAACTTAGGGTTGCTACCCCTACTGCTGTGCTACATACCGTATGGGTAGTTCCCCCCTCCCAGCCCCGTGGCCGAGTGGTTAGAGCTCCGGACCTGAGTTTGGACGAGTTGAGAACGTGTTTGTCTCAACATTCTTCCTCCTGGCGCTAGAGACAGATGTATGTTACTACCCCTAGTTAAACTGAACTTGTAAGTCGTGTTTAGAAAGTGCCCGTTAGCAAGTTAGCAGTGACTAGAGGTACATTACTTGCCGAGTTGAAGTGTTTATTCCTAGGGGTAAGTAGGCTGCGATATGATATGGGAGGGGGGTTGTTTGGAAGTGTGAGGGGATGTGATCTCCCTAGGGAGCGAGCGAGAGAGAAGATTCCATCAACCATGGACCAGTTTCTCTCGGGAGACGGAGTGGTCTCTACAATGGAGAGTAAACAGCGACTCTAGAGCGTTAATGATTGATAACCTCGTCATGGAGAGATGAGATGTGGGTCCGTGGACCAGTCCCCTGACCATCTGTGGGTAGAACTAGCCTCGCGTCAAGATGGGCCATTCCTTTTCTCTGGTACAAGATTCATGGACACATTCTCTGGTAACAAGATTCATGGACACACACTCTGGTAACAAGATTCATGGACACACTCTCTGGTAACAAGATTCATGGACACACACTCTGGTAACAAGATTCATGGACACACTCTAACAACAAGATTCATGGACACATTCTATGGTAACAAGATTCATGGACACACTCTCTGGTAACAAGATTCATGGACACACTCTAACAACAAGATTCATGGACACATTCTCTAACAACAAGATTCATGGACACACTCTCTGGTAACAAGATTCATGGACACACTCTCTGGTAACAAGATTCATGGACACACTCTCTGGTAACAAGATTCATGGACACACTATCGGGCAACAAGATTCATGGACACTATCTCTGGTAACAAGATTCATGGACACACTCTCTGGTAACAAGATTCATGGACACACTCTAACAACAAGATTCATGGACACATTCTCTGGTAACAAGATTCATGGACACTCTCTCTGACAACAAGATTCATGGACACACTCTCTGGTAACAAGATTCATGGACACACTCTCTGGCAACAAGATTCATGGACACACTCTCTGGTAACAAGATTCATGGACACACTCTCTGGTAGCAAGATTCATGGACACACTCTAACAACAAGATTCATGGACACATTCTCTGGTAACAAGATTCATGGACACATTCTCTGGTAACAAGATTCATGGACACATTCTCTGGTAACAAGATTCATGAACACACTCTCGGGTAACAAGATTCATGGACACACTCTCTGACAACAAGATTCATGGACACACTCTCTGGTAACAAGATTCATGGACACACTCTCTGGTAACAATATTCATGGACACACTCTCTGACAACAAGATTCATGGACACACTCTCTGGTAACAAGATTCATGAAGTTAGTATTCTTGTTTTAAAGTAGGTTAGGAGCAGTTAGTATTCTTGTTGTGAGGTAGGTTAAGAGCCGTTAGTATTCTTGTTGTAAGGTAGGTTAAGAGCAGTTAGTATTCTTGTTGTAAGGTAGGTTAAGAGCAGTTAGTATTCTTGTTGTAAGGTAGGTTAGGAGCAGTTAGTATTCTTGTTGTAAGGTAGGTTAAGAGCCGTTAGTATTCTGGTTGTAAGGTAGGTTAAGAGCAGTTAGTATTCTTGTTGTAAGGTAGGTTGAGAGCCGTTAGTATTTTTGTTGTAAGGTAGGCTAAGAGCAGTTAGTATTCTTGTTGTAAGGTAGGTTAAGAGCAGTTAGTATTCTTGTTGTGAGGTAGGTTAAGAGCAGTTAGTATTCTGGTTGTAAGGTAGGTTAGGAGCAGTTAGTATTCTGGTTGTAAGGTAGGTTAGGAGCAGTTAGTATTCTTGTTGTGAGGTAGGTTAAGAGCAGTTAGTATTCTGGTTGTAAGGTAGGTTAAGAGCAGTTAGTATTCTTGTTGTAAGGTAGGTTAAGAGCAGTTAGTATTCTGGTTGTAAGGTAGGTTAAGAGCCGTTAGCTTAGGATGGTTTAGTTCAGGGACAAATTCCAGTGCAGACTTAAATATAGATTGATAAAAGGAAAAGTAAGATTTAGAAAAGAAGTGTTATGTACAGTTCGTAGAATGCGAGCTTTAAGCCACTCTTGCCCCGTGGTCAGGCACAGCCTTACAGAGCAAGTGTTTTATAATACCCTCCCTCTAACAAAACAAAGAGCAAGAGGGGACAGCCAATCCAGGGTCAGCTCCGTTTGTGGGGGGTCCTCTTAGCGAGACACGAGGCTCCCCTCACCCCTGTGGTGGCGTGAATAGATACATCACCAGTCACGTGACCTCATCTTTTGTCATTTCCATATTCATAGAGAGCTGACCCTCCTGGGGACTCTTTGTGGGGTACTGGAGAGTTGGGAATAAGAGGCGGGGGGGCATTGTCTCATGGCCTGGCACCAGGAGAGCAACAGTTGAGACTAGACCAACCCTCTGTTAGTGACAGAAACAGGACAACTCTAGCATTCACACGTCATTCTGTCATTGGGACAACATTCACACGTCATTCTGTCATTGATACAACATTCACACGTCATTCTGTCTTTGATACAGAGTAACAGCTAGCAGACAGGTGACAGAAGTAAATAGAATGAGGAGGCTGTGTTTGGAGATAATATTAAAATAAATAGTGCACGCGCTTTGGAACTGAACCTAGTCCTGCAGCGTCCGTATTGATCGATCCTTGTTATTAATCACGTGGTATCAAGTCAACCAATGGGAAAGTATAGGCTAATGCTTTGTCCAATCAAACTACTCGAAAAACCCCAAATTCAATACAATATATACATAATTATCGTTTTATTAGTTTTATTTATTTTTTATTGTTTATAATTCAAATTGTAACCCCCCCCTTTATTTATATCACAAATAAAAGTCAGGTTGGTCACAAGAGAGTTTATTTATTTCCAATAAAAGCAATAACAATACTCGATGAGAAAAGAGTGGGACAAGCCCAGAGATAGGCGCCCGCAAAACAAGGCCATAGTAAACAATATACAATCAAATAATGGGGGACGACCCCAAGTAATAAGATGGCCACCAAGAGGACCCACAACATTAACAAACATTTAAATTGACCTTCATAGAAATCCGTAATGCATAATGATAATAATTTAATGTAGCAACAATAACCCGCATACTAGCAATAAACACAAGACAAAGACTATTCGCCATCGGCGACTCCCCAATAACTTACGAAAAAGAGAGAGTTCCCAAAAAGGGTTACCATCACTGCCATTCTGAGGCTAAAAAAATGGAACCAAGAGCCATTATATAGACGCATAATAAAATTGAATAACCTAGCTATTAACAATACTAATACACTAAAGGCCTGGGCTCGCGGCCCCAGGTTTGACCAACCAAGTAAGATCAATGGATATTCAATCCCCCGATAATGACAGTAACATGACCTTTCCACATGATTTTACCCAAGTACTCAAAAGGTACAATATAACTAAATACCCCGCACATCAAACATGGTGGTACTAATGGTTCCAAAACAATCCGTGAAGCGGATGAGATACGTTAGCCAAAATAATAATATCCCTAAGTCCTAAACTGTGCTGCCATGACTTCTACAAAAATTGCAGTTCCAATATATAATAAATAAAGTTAGATCATAAAATGATATTGTCCGAAACGTAATTTAGAATAAATCGTTGCTCAAACAGAATTTTGATACAAGTAAATTAAATATAAATAGACACAAAGTGTCTCACCTAGAGAATGCGGAGAAATGTGTGTCATGGCTTTCGAGTCCTGCCATTATATACACTAAGTCAGAGTCACGTGGTCTCACAAAGCGGGAAGCAAGACAGGAGAAAGGGAGAAGGGGGGGTGCACTGTTCTAGAATGCCCTCACATATTCTGGGCGAGAATTCAAATCTCGCGCCACCCGACTGGCCGTTGATTTCACTGCACTGTCACTGGCGCGCACGGATCTGCGCATGTCGATCGTCTCTTATTTTCTTTTCTGGGGTGGGGCAACTTCGTGGCGTAACTTCGTCTCAGTTGAAAACAGCCTGGGTGGTGAGGTGATGTGTTTGAGTGGGGAGCCTTGCAGAACAGCCAAATGGAGGCAGAGATGGTGAGTCAATGCAATTGTTTTCCTTCCATGTTGTGACTCGGTCACAAAATAACGATAATTTTAATTCATTCAAAGGTTCTATTAATTGCGATAAAGGTGGGAGGTAGGGAACATGCGAAAAGGCCAGTGTTGTTCCTGTTTTTACATCAAAACATTTGTTGTCAAAATAAATACATTACTGCTCCAGTACAAACATGTAGTTTAGTTTTGTCCCCACGGTGACATCGACAGTTGTCAGAAGTCTGTCGAGGGTGTGACTCCCACATTCAGGGATGGGTGGTACGGAGCTCTCCGGACTATAGACCTACTGATAGGTAACACCTATATTGCTCCTCAAAGTGAGACAGGCTCGAGTACCAGTGTGAGAGTTTATTACGCCCTCATAATTCTAGGGATAGTAAAACCAACCACTGTGTGATGATCTAAGACAAAGCAGAACCAAGGAAACTAAAACACTCTCCACGATTCCAGGGAATCATTTATTTATACAAAGGAATTCAAACCTAACTCCTTTCCACCAAATCGGCTTTAGGTGTTGTTTGAATCGCGAACAGTTTTATGAATTCCTTTGGCGTTTACAACGAGAGTAACTTCAAGGCTAAGCTTTGTAGCATTTAGCGACATGAGTGTACAAATAAAAGAATGTAAACATACCCCATCATACTGCAGCCGGTGTCAACAGGGAATACTAACGCGAGTTGCTATCAAAACACACCTACTCAGCCACGCGTTGGAAATAATACTAAACCTCGATTGCGCAATCGGTCTGTGCCAAAGATCTTTTGTTGTGAAGATGTTCTACTCACCCCTAGTTTAGGAGGAGCTTTGGGCTGAAAGGAACCTTCTCGATGTATATTCTCGTGCGCGTGTGTGGTTCCCGAATATTCCATGTGTGCCCCCCACCCCTTTTTTCCGTCTTTCTTTTTCTGGGTTGCGTTGAATATATAATGGCGTCTGAGCGATCAGACGTCACTTCGTGGACGTGATCGGATTGGTAGCAGGAGAAGCTCTAGCTTCGAGTAATATAAAATGTGAGGTCAAAATTTCCTTTCGGCTTCATTAATATTTCTTATTTATATAATGTAAATTTCTTATTCAAAATTCTTTTTCAGTAATTTAATCTTAAATTTATAATAATTGAAAATACGCTTGACTTCACTTCTAAGTCAATTAGTTGCACGATCGAGACATTTATATTGATGATCGATCTTATTTTTTGTTCTTCGATAATAAAAAAAATCGACTATAAACTTTAGGATGTTTACGATATGTTACCATCGACAAAAGAGTAGATTTTGAATCTCATGAATATTGTAATATTCGGTCTCTTGTTAATAAATTTAAATATGTTTATGGGTTCAGTAAATATTCTAAAATTAAATGATAGTTCTTTTATCCATGACTGTCTCAACGTTAACTTTTGCAATTTATTGTTGTTATGACAAAATGGTATAATTGTTAATAAAAAAAAGGAAAGTAAATATTTGGGTGGAATTCAGAATAAATATTATGTGGCTGGTTAAATTGTTGTATAGGTCTATATTCTAAATGTTTAGGAGAAATACCTTTTATAACTATCCAACTAAGGATAACTTATTTGATTATCTATTTTATTTTCTTGTAACACCTGAACTCGTAACTAATTTTCTTGATATTGTTTGTTAAGTGATAATTGCCATTTTACTGTATTAGGTTAATTTATGATAATGGCGATCTTACTAATAGATTAAAATTTATTTAATAATATAAACCGTGCAGGTTTTCCCTAAATATGTATATATATATATATATATAGCTTGCATACGCTAATGATGTCTCAAATATTTCGTAAATGTCAATTTTATCACATTATATTAATTATATATTTTCTCAAAGGATTAATTGCCTGTTAAATAAATACCAACTCGAAAACATTTCCTATTCTTATTCATAACTTTAATCCACCATGTCCTAGGTATTTTATTTTATATTGTGTTATTGATTGAGTCTTTATTTTGGTGTACCTTTTTTTGAGATTAATCTTAGTTCTTTTAACTATCTCTGGAGATAGACCGTTCTCTTATTAAACTCCGCAACGGGTGTGAGTTGCGGGGTCTGAGTTTTGAATGTTTGTCCACAGACAATCAAAGCAAAGAACTCCAAGCACTCGCTTCTTGCCCTTTTTTGCCCCAGTATATTTTTGTTATATTTGTACCTCCTGAATTCCCCTTAATCTTGTTAATGAGGGTTCAGCTTGTAGACAAGTGTATGTTTTTATTGGGGTAATGGTTGACTTTATCTGGCATTGGGACGTTCTCAATAGAACACACTCATAGAATAACATTTAATAGCGCCTATTTGATAAACACGTTATTATATCAATATCATCCAGGGAGCCCGTAACATTCTTGTTATCAAGTTGTTCAATCAACAATGTCAGCAAATTGTTTATATTTCATTTCTCTGATGCGAATACACATGAACATTCGCCCGGTGAAAATGTCCGAAGTTGCACGAACACACACGAACACGTCAAACGAAGTTGTACAATACACTCAAACACTAATGGCGAAATTACACGAAGCTGCACGAACACACACGAACACGTCAAGCGAAGTTGTACAATACAATCAAACACTAATGGCGAGGTTACACGAAGCTGCACGAACACACACGAACACGCCCGGGAAGATGCGGAGCTTTCACTAAACTGAGTGAAGCTGCATTAACTGACAAAAAGGCAAAGATGTTGACATTCTGGAAACAAAGTTACTACGTTAGCCATATTAATTCAATAACACATTAATTAATATATATTTGAGAACAAATTTAGACCGTGAGTGTGTTATAATATAAATAATAAAGAATAATAGTTTATAAATGAAACGGTTAGCTAAATGTTGGAGGTGTTGAAGTGGTCTCGCTCCTCATATTGGAGTAAGTCCGCAATCCGGCTGCCACCACCGAGTGTGTCGAGAGGAGGAAAGGAGGAAAATGGCGCGACAGGAAGAGTGAAATGAGCGCAACAAGGCAACTTGCAACACTTGATAGAGATGAGACTCGAACTGTTGCTCTCAGCTCAACTAGTCAGTGCTGAAAGAATAATCCAATAACAAATATTGACCCATTCAATGAACATTGTTGGGTGTGATTGTTCGTAGCTGACTAAACACAAACAGGAGGAATGTATTTGTTTGGAAAGTGTAAGGACTAATAATAATAACTATATCTAAAATCAAGGAATAAGATATTTTTAGCTTTTAGGTGACCTGGCGGTCTAGGGGGTAAGGTGTCAGACTTCTGTGCTGGCGGCCGGGGTTCAATCCTCGGTCCCGGCACAGATTTATCTGATTACCAAACCCTTCCTTCACCTCTGACAAGACATCTTGTGAATGTGGGGGATGCCAGGCCTCCACCGTGGTTCGGATCCCACGTTAAACTGTAGGTCCTCCATTTAATCTCACAATCACCCTACCATTACACATTAGCGTAAGGGCGTATAACCCGAACGGGTAGTAAGAGGGGGTGCTAATAATAATAATAATTTTTAGCTTTTAATAAAATACACATACAAATAACTATATTACCATGCAATGGTGCATTTTTAGGATACATTTTAATATGTATAACTGTCAATCTTTTAAATATCAAGTCAAAAAATGTGTCTTAGCATTTAAACTATATGTTTTATTATACGTGTATGTTTGTATTAACACCACTTTGGGGTAAACCAACGTTTTGATTGAATATTTGTATCCAATAAGTTGCCACGGTTGAGCTTCGTTTGTCCAGTAGTGTTTTCTCCGAGAGTTCTGTAGAGCGGCGCTACCTACAATCCCGAGATAGAAACAACTACTGATATATCCTGTACTTCTTGTTCCAAGACTCCGCCGCCGTAAAAGAATAGAACCTCCACAAGACAGCAAGAAGAAACAGGCCTTTCTATTTCAATATGTCTACGTTCAAGATAATCCCCTCTGCCTTCTGTTAACCCTCAAAGGAAGAGACGAATTGTTTCTGTCGCAAATAATAAAATATAGAGGCAAGAATAACAATTCGGTGGAAACTGTTACTTAGCACAACAAGCTGTACATGTAGCGACAAGCTGTACATGTAGCAACAAGCTGTACATGTAGCAACAAGCTGTACATGTAGCAACAAGCTCCTCTAAATCAGGTGACAGCTTCAAGGCTAGTACATGTAGCGACAAGCTCCTGTAAACCAGGTGAGAGTTTCAAGGCTAGTACATGTAGCAACAAGCTCCTCTAAATCAGGTGACAGTTTCAAGGCTAGTACATGTAGCTACAAGCTGTACATGTAGCAACAAGCTCCTGTAGATCAGGTGACGGTTTCAAGGCTAGTACATGTAGCTACAAGCTCCTCTAAATCAGGTAACAGTTTCAAGGCTAGTACATGTAGCGACAAGCTGTACATGTAGCAACAAGCTACTCTAAATCAGGTGACAGTTTCAAGGCTAGTACATGTAGCGACAAGCTCTTGTAAGCCAGGTGACAGTTTCAAGGCTAGTACATGTAGCGACAAGCTCCTGTAGATCAGGTGACAGTTTCAAGGCTAGTACATGTAGCAACAAGCTCCTCTAAATTAGGTGACAGTTTCCAGGCTAGTACATGTAGCAACAAGCTGTGCATGTAGCAACAAGCTCCTGTAAATCAGGTGACAGTTTCAAGGCTAGTACATGTAGCGACAAGCTGTACATGTAGCAACAAGCTCTTGTAGATCAGGTGACAGTTTCAAGGCTAGTACATGTAGCGACAAGCTCCTGTAGATCAGGTGACAGTTTCAAGGCTAGTACATGTAGCAACAAGCTCCTGTAAATCACGTGACAGTTTCAAGGCTAGTACATGTAGCAACAAGCTCCTGTAAATCAGGTGACAGTTTCAAGGCTAGTACATGTAGCAACAAGCTCCTGTAAACCAGGTGACAGTTTCAAGGCTAGTACATGTAGCGACAAGCTCCTGTAGATCAGGTGACAGTTTCAAGGCTAGTACATGTAGCGACAAGCTGTACATGTAGCAACAAGCTCCTGTAGATCAGGTGACAGTTTCAAGGCTAGTACATGTAGCGACAAGCTCCTGTAAATCAGGTGACAGTTTCAAGGCTAGTACATGTAGCAACAAGCTGTACATGTAGCAACAAGTTGTCCTATCCCTCCGATGTCCAGGAAATTCCGCTAAAGGCCAATAAATGGCAATAACTTGTTTCTATTATTAGAAAGTATCGATAGCCTAGTTTTCTGAGAACATGTTTGCTATCGGTAACATGTTATTATTTTTAAAACTAGGACATCAATGAAAGCGCCATTTTATAATCACGTGTATTTCGGGCGTCAAACGTTATCACTTTTTTAAAATCAGTCAATCAAAATTATGTGAACATTAATATCGTCTTTTGAACAAAACAGTTCATAGCTACTTCGTGAACTAATGTGTTCATAATGCAATCCACAAAGGTTGTATATTCTCTTACCATTCGTCCGTCGTGTGTTTACTGTTGGGGGTCGAGATTATGCACCAGCATCTGCGTGCCGGGGGATAAAAAACCATCAGCTCTCTCTGTTGCATGACAAACACGTGTTAAGACGAACTAGGGTTTATTTATTTTGCAACAACTGTACAGGTCCTCTGTGTCTTCATGTACAGGACTGTACCACCACCCTCCCCCGCCACACACACGTGCTAGTGAGCAAATCTCTCGCCAGGGGCGGGCGCGACGTTCCAACAAGTATTTACATATCCAAAGCCTGGCGGCGCCTTCTTGAATTAGTGGGGGGGGGAGGGGGGAGGGGCGATACTAGTGCTCCTACGGACGGAAACAGGAAGTGTCATTAGTTCTGAAAGATGTTTATTTTCTGTAGATCTCTTCTAACGTAAATTTGAAAATATCCATATTTTGAACTGAGAGGGGTTTATCGTGACTGGATTTGAGCCCAATTTGACAAATGATTCAAGGTCATCGTAACAGTGAGATACTCACTTTGGAGTAAGAATGGTCTAACTCGCTACTCTGGCAATACTAATATATTATTATTAGCACCGCGTCTTACTACCCGTTCGGGTTATACGCACTTACGCTAATGTGTAATGGTAGGGTGATTGTGAGATGAAATGAAGGACCTACAGTTTAACGTGGGATCCGAACCACGGTGGAGGCCTGGCATTCCCCCCATTCACAAGATGTCTTGTCAGAGGTGAAGGAAGGGTTTGGTAATCAGATAAATCTTTGCCGGGACCGAGGATTGAACCCCGGCCGCCAGCATAGAAGTCTGACACCTTACCCCCTAGACCGCCAGGTCACCTACTCTGGCAATAGACTGGCTTGCCTCTGATGGGGAGATTGTGGTTCAAATCCCAGTTGAGTATTCCGAGTGTTTTTACACACTCTCTTTCTCTCAATGCAGATGCGGGTACAATTCCTAAAAATAAAACGTTGGTAGCCCCTAAAACGAATAGCATAATAGTACATATGCGTGTATCCCCACCGGTTAGTAAGACTCGGTGCTTAAAATGTTAAAGTTTAAATTAATAAAATTACACCTTCAATTTACTCGTATTACAATAAATATTTCAATTTAAACTTAAACCTCCTTTATCCTTGAACTGCCCAAAAGTTGCGAGACTTATCACGTGTCAACATGAACATGTAATAAGATAAACAATCACAGATAACTTACGATACATACAGATAAATAGTTACTAAAAGCTAATAATAATTAATATAATATCTACCAGATAAATTAATGATAGAGACCTCCCTAAATAACTCTCCAAGCTTGGCTTTTAGTTTCTGGTTAAAGTCGAGATCGACAACTTTGTAACTTGTGCTATGGAGACTCCTCCTGGGAGTTATTGAGCGAACATAACTTCCAGGAGGTGTCTCGACAGCTCTGTAACTTGCGCTATGGAGACTCCTCCTGGGAGTTATTGAGCCAACATAACTTCCAGGAGGTGTCTCGATAACTCTGTAACTTGTGCTATGGAGACTCCTCCTGGGAGTTATTGAGCCAACATAACTTCCAGGAGGGAACACGGATACCATCATAATCAAGAGCCAATCTACAATAAATGTTGGCAGTGGAAATACTAAAAACCAAAAGGTCATCACAATAAAGTCAACGCGAGAAGACGGATCGCTCTCAGATACTGTCATAATCATAATAAATCCTGTTCCCCATCAAAGTACGAGTCTGTTTATGACAGCAAGACCTCCCGCGAGGAGCTAAATGTTTCTGACCTCTCTAACTCAATGAGGGGGGGGGGTGAAGGAATGAATCTTAGGGGGTTTCCCTGGCAATAACACTTAAAACATGTTACGATACAAGCCACGCCCACTGCATGTAGATACAGTACATGTATCTGAGGTATATCTTGGTAACGCCTTCTAGTTGTTGAGTATGCAATACGTGACACACGACTGCTCTACAGGGAGCGTCATCCGGCCACCACACCACGCAATCTCAACCCCTCTTTACAAACTATACTGGTCACCCCTACCAGCTGAGACACCCAGAAATCCTCCAACCAGAGCTGACAACATCCCCCAACCAGAGCTGACAACATTCCCTAACCAGAGCTGACAACATCCCCCAACCAGAGCTGACAACAACCCCCAACCAGAGCTGACAATATCCTCCAACCAGAGCTGACAACAACCCCCAACCAGAGCTGACAATATCCTCCAACCAGAGCTGACAACATCCCCTAACCAGAGCTGACAACATCCCCTAACCAGAGCTGACAACATCCCCTAACCAGAGATTGCTGTTATTTGTTGTTTAAATGTTATCACTGTTTGTTCCTGGGTCCGGGGGAGAGGGAGGGAATCCTCCTTTAAAACCACTTATAGTTAAACTAATGAAATATCTGTGAGATAAATAAAATGTATGAATGGCTAGAAATGTCTGCAATCATTTATAATCTAGGATACAATAAACTCTTGGGAATTATCTGTACTAAATAGAAGATAGTATCCGGGCTATGACCGGTTGCATACTCGTAGAGCAGGGGGCAGACACAATTAATTATCAGATGAGTGATGTGGTATTCTATTAACAACTAATTTAATCAAATGGTATGGTATGCACAATTATTTATTGTCATAGTATGGTAGTTTATAGGTCTAGCAGTTGGACACAACATTATGGTTGATGGTTAAACTCATCCTGGACCATGATTGTAGAGAGAGAGGGTGATATTTACTCTCTCCGTCCTCCATTGAAGTATCGGAGAGAGCTGGTCCCAGTTTGTCGCTGTATAGTTCTTTATATCTGCTTGATTCTACTTGTTCTCAGAACAGACTGTACAAACTCAATCTGATGTCAGTCTTAGCTCAGCGGCTCTTTCGTAACTTCCAGTAGCTCCTTGTTGTATGGTATTGTTCCAGTAGCTCCTTGTTGCTGTTTTATTGTTCCAGTAGCTCCTTGTTGTATGGTATTGTTCCAGTAGCTCCTTGTTGTATGGTATTGTTCCAGTAGCTCCTTGTTGGATGGTATTGTTCCAGTAGCTCCTTGTTGGATTGTATTGTTCCAGTAGCTCCTTGTTGGATTGTATTGTTCCAGTAGCTCCTTGTTGCAGTTGTATTGTTTCAGTAGCTCCTTGTTGGATTGTATTGTTCCAATAGCTCCTTGTTGGATTGCAATGTTCCAGTAGCTCCTTGTTGGATTGTAATGTTCCAGTAGCTCCTTGTTGGATTGTATTGTTCCAGCAGTTCCTTGTTCAAGTTGATAAGGTTAGGTCCGTCTAGGTTTGTTAAAATACCCCCATGGTATTCTGCTAAGGTTTAGTTTCTCCCAAGTGGTAAGATGGCCGACTCACATAAAAAAGACAGAAGATCAGTCTCAAGGAAAATATAAACTATCCTCAAATTAGTAAATAAGAGAAGATAAATTAACAGAAACTACACCAATTGTGATGGGTGTTGCGACCCCAGGTTAAGTGATGTGTTGTTCCAGTTTTCCTCCCTCTGTGACATCCTGTACTGTCCCTTGTATTATCCCCTGTACTGTCCCCTGTATTAACCCCTGTACTGTCCCTTGTATTAACCCCTGTACTAACCCTTGTATTAACCCCTGTACTGTCCCTTGTATTAACCCTTGTATTATCCCCTGTACTGTCCCTTGTATTAACCCCTGTACTGTCCCTTGTATTAACCCTTGTATTATCCCCTGTACTGTTCCTTGTATTATCCCCTGTACTGTCCCTTGTATTATCCCCTGTACTATCCCATGTACTATCCCACGTACTATCCCTGTACTGATAATGACAGTTGTTCACAGTACACACAGCAACGTACTGGGACATATCAACTAATTAAGCCCCACCCTTGGTTTCATAATTTAATGGTTATCTAAATTACTAGATCCTGTTTCCCTCCATAACACGCCCTAATGAGTCATTACTCTCCCAGTGCGACTGTTGTATTAATTACTGAGCTTGTCGGTGTTGCGATCGAACAAAACATTCACAACATGCTAAGCTCGACGGAGGAATGTTAAAAGTTGTCGACAAATGATGGGTACATTTCATTCCATTCCTTCTCGTAAGAATGTTGTCCATTCCGCTAGACAAGAACTGACGGTTTACACTCGCGTGTGTAGACACCGGCTACCAACTAATTGATACGATCAACCAATGATCGGTTGGCAGTCGAGCCACTGCTGTGACGTCATTCAGACCACTCCTGCGGTCCAGTAATTGATAGTCTGGGTGGAAAGACCAGGACTGGTAGACAAAGAGAATAATACCCCAGACGGGGATTCTATCCCTCGTTTCCCCTCCACTGGTAATCCGGAGTGACGCGTTAGCCCACGGGAAGACCGATTCAAGAGAAAAACAAACTTCGGAGCAGTCCATTCTTAATAACTTATCCTAAAGGCCGGATGTAATGTTAAATAAAAAGGTTCACAGCTTTGAGTACTAACATTTACAATTCCTTTAAAAGGTAATTTATTGTTGGAGGTTTTATTTTATTATATTCTTAGTTTAAAACCTGTCAGATTTGTTAGATAATGTTTGGGACTAGAGTTATTTATTGACAATCCTTTCGGAACATCTAACCAACAGTGATAGGGAAGAGAACCGATTGGGGGAATTTTAAGGACTTGCACTAAGTTGGGATTGAATCATGAACTCCCAACTTAGAGCCCAGAGTGCTGGCCACTACAATAATGCTGCCAGGGTTACATAAATATATTATTTTAATTAGTTAAGAGTGAATATTTGACCATGTTTCTTTATGCTATGATATCAGGAAGTCCAGTGAAGAGTAATCTAGATATAATACACTTTACTATATTTATTATTAAATATTTCTCAATTTGGTAGCAAATTTAGGAGACAGAACTAAGAATGGTCTGGTGATAGGGAATGAAGGAAATAAATAAGATTTGGGTATAACACCTGGAGGGAGATCACCTGGTTCTTGCACTGAGAGTGAGGTTTGAAGACACGAAGAGAGATCACCTGGTTCTTGCACTCAGAGTGAGGTTTGAAGACATGAGAGATTACCTGGTTCTTGCACTCAGAGTGAGGTGTGAAGACACAAAGAGTGATCACCTGGTTCTTGCACTCAGAGAGAGTTTTGAAGACACGAAGGTAGATCACCTGGTTCTTGCACAAAGAGTGAGGTTTGAAGACACGAAGGTAGATCACCTGGTTCTTGCACACAGAGTGAGGTTTGAAGACATGAAGAGATATTACCTGGTTCTTGCACACAGAGTAAGGTTTGAAGACATGAAGGTAGACCACCTGGTTCTTGTACACAGAGTAAGGTTTGAAGACACGAAGAGAGATCACCTGGTTCTTGCACACAAAGTAAGGTTTGAAGACACGAAGGTAGATCACCTGGTTCTTGCACTCAGAGTGAGGTTTGAAGACACGAAGGTAGACCACCTGGTTCTTGTACACAAAGTGAGTTTTGAAGACACGAAGGTAGATCAACTGGTTCTTGCACTCAAAGTGAGGTTTGAATACATGAAGGTAGATCACCTGGTTCTTGCACTCAGAGTGAGTTTTGAAGACACGAAGGTAGATCACCTGGTTCTTGAACTCAGAGTGAGGTTTGAAGACACGAAGGTAGATCACCTGGTTCTTGCACTCAGAGTGAGTTTTGAAGACACGAAGGTAGATCAACTGGTTCTTGCACACAAAGTGAGTTTTGAAGACACTAAAGTAGATCACCTGGTTCTTGCACTCAGAGTGAATTTTGAAGACATGAAGGTAGATCACCTGGTTCTTGCACACAGAGTGAGTTTTGAAGACATGAAGGTAGATCACCTGGTTCTTGCACACAGAGTGAGTTTTGAAGACACCAAGGTAGATCACCTGGTTCTTTCACTCAGAGTAAGGTTTGAAGACACGAAGAGAGATCACCTGGTTCTTGCACTCAGAGTAAGGTTTGAAGACACGAAGAGAGATCACCTGATTCTTGCACTCAGAGTAAGGTTTGAAGACACCAAGGTAGATCACCTGGTTCTTGCACTCAGAGTGAGGTTTGAAGACATGAAGGTAGATCACCTGGTTCTTGCACTCAGAGTGAGGTTTGAAGACACGAAGGTAGATCACCTGGTTCTAGCACACAGAGTAAGGTTTTAAGACACGAAGAGAGATCACCTGGTTCTTTTACTCAGAGTAAGGTTTGAAGACATGAAGGTAGATCACCTGGTTCTTGCACTCAGAGTAAGGTTTGAAGACACCAAGGTAGATCATCTGGTTCTTGCACTCAGAGTAAGGTTTGAAGACACGAAGGTAAATCACCTCGTTCTTGCACTCAGAGTGAGGTTTGAAGACACCAAGGTAGATCACCTGGTTCTTGCACTCAGAGTAAGGTTTGAAGACACGAAGAGAGATCACCTGGTCCTCGCACACAGAATGAGGTTTGAAGACACGAAGAGAGATCACCTGGTTCTTGCACTCAGAGAGAGTTTTGAAGACACAAAGAGAGATCACCTGGTTCTTGCACTCAGAGTGAGGTTTGAAGACACGAAGGTAGATCACCTGGTTCTTGCACACAGAGTGAGGTTTGAAGACACTCACCTGGTTCTTGCACTCAGAGTAAGGTTTGAAGACACGAAGAGAGATCACCTGGTTCTTGCACTCAGAGTAAGGTTTGAAGACACGAAGATAGATCACCTGGTTCTTGCACTCAGAGTATTATTGTTTCCATTTCGGACGAAATATAAACAATGGAGTCAGCTCCCGGACAACTAGACCTGCTCAAGGGAGGGCGGTCATTGAAATCAATCACATTGTTGCTTTGTTTCCGGGCCCGAGCGCTACTATTATTGATGTTATTACTGGAGGGAATCATCCAGGTACTCTCCCTGTCCTCTCTAGCAGTCAGTGACACACACGACTAACCCTCCTCCTGGTGGAGAGAGAGGAAGATGTAGTTTATTGTTGTACGAACAAGACTGGTCCCCTCTGGTTTTCCCCGCCCCTGGGAGTCCGACCCACCCGCTCAGCGAGTTAAAAACAGAAACGAGCCTTTGATATCACCATTACTTATTATTATTATTATTATTATTATTATTATTACCGCATTTTACTACCCGTTCGGGTTATACGCACTTACGCTAATGTTGTAATGGTAGGGTGATTGTGAGATGAAATGGAGGACCTACAGTTTAACGTGGGATCCGAACCACGGTGAAGGCCTGGCATTCCACCCATTCACAAGTTGTGGTTAATACACGTCTTGTCAGAGGTGAAGGAAGGGTTTGGCAATTAGATAAATCTGTGCCGGGACCGAGGATTGGACCCCGGACCGCAGCACAGAAGTCCGACACATTACCCCTAGACCAGCATGAAACCTCATTACTAATTGTTATAGTCCTAGTCCAAAGGGTAGGATTCTGGTACGAGATAAAGCGTTCCAAACAAGCGTCCTTCAAAGATCATCGTATATATTAGCCTACATCAACTTATTTAAAGGAAAAACTCTCCAGATTCGAACTTTGTTACGCTCTTCAAAGCTTTTACTAACATATTTATTTCATTTAACTAATCACACATTTATGTATCTCATATATTCAATCAAATTAATGAACGATGTCCAAATGCCACTTTGCCTTGTATGGGTGTAAGAGAGAAAGAGATACCCTAAAGTTCCCTTCTTTCTTACACAATGGTATGCAAATAACAGCCGTAAAATTTCAGCCCCAGATGTCCATCCAGTTATATCATAGAGATCAATGGGTGTCACTAAACACGAGATAACGGGCCAGCTGGTTCATTGCTGGTGGCGATGCTCGTTTGTTTATTACTTCCTGTGCGCATGCTTCTTAGTAATAATAGGAAATACTTCTCGTCCATAGCGAGAGTCAAGGTTCGTCTACTTATAATGAGCTCGTAGAATTGTGCACTCTTTACTTTGGTGTTTGTGAAGACTCGCAGCGGTAGGGAAAGTGGTGGTGGTGGTGGGGGGGGGGAGGGCTTGTGTCCCCCACCTCGCCTACACGCACGTACAGTCGCGTCCGAAACAACTTAGCACCCGTACCTAGTGTGCGGATTGATATTTAATTTCACTTTATTATNGGGGGGGGGAGCAGGTATGGGTAAATCGATGCTAATGTTTTGCAGAATACAATAGTATAGTCATTTGGAAGTTTTTCATTGAATTCAGAGCTCTTTTAGCCACAATACGTAAAGTTTGTGTCGGATTTATTTACGTGTGTCCATTCCGATACTACGTTCATATTCAGGCCAAATTTTTAAAAATTTGAAGTATTTCTTGTAAAGTCTGAGTTCATTACATTCTATTTTTAGAGCTATAAGATGTATTTTACACCCTGCTGTGTGGAGATGCCAGGCAGGACCTCTGGGACAGAAACCCCTACAAGAAGACTACAGAACAATATTAGAACAAGGTCTACAATACGGGGGAAGCACATTATTGTGTGGATAGTTAGATAGCAGAGCTTGGTGAAAGCTATCAATCTACCTCCCGAGAAGATGAGATAAACATTATTAGTCAGGTGAACTGATTAGAAATGGAATTATAAAAACTATTACTGAGATAACATTTCTTAAAAAATAAATAATAAAATGCGTTACAGACCATTTTGCAGCTATAAATCTCCAGCACAACACATTGCATTCACACTAATTATTTCTTATAAAAAACTATACAGTATTTTGAATTTCATGGCACTAAATTCTTAAGGACCTGTAATTGTAAGCCTCTAGCATTGTCATTAATTTTTTTAGGATATGATCTAATAACATTATACATTTTTTTTTCTAATGTATGTATCTGGTCGCGTAATTGTGATCGTGATCGTGTAAGACAGGATACATATCTTTGTGACCATGTAAGAAAGACTTTGTTTGTTTGCGTTCGTTTAGGACAGGCTATGTATCTTTGTGACCATGTAAGTCACACTTTGCATCTTTGTGACCGTGTAAGACAAACTGTTTACCTTTGTGATCGTGTAGGACAAACTGTTTACCTTTGTGATCGTGTAGGACAGATGGTTTAGCTGTAATGGTAGGTAAATGACGAAAGAAAACCCCTCAAACCCACTGTAGAAAGCAGTCTACAAAACTAATCAACCCCCTATAACACCCCCCCCCCCCCCCCCCCCCCCC
>CABEEJ010006718.1:0-37307 GCA_901482245.1 Timema douglasi | reverse complement strand
ACATTCACAAGATGTCTTGTCAGAGGTGAAGGAAGGGTTTGATAATCAGATAAATCTGTGCCGGGACCGAGGATTGAACCCCGGCTACATCATAATTGAATTCAGTCTTCTAAATAAGTGATTTTTATCAAAAGAAAAATACAAAGAAAATAAAGGTAACAAATATTTTATTTACAGTATATAAAAATAGGCTGAATCTACCCATGTTCTTTTCTTATATTGGAAAATGAATATAATTCAAACCCAAATATATATTTGTACATTTTAATGATGATTCTAATTTGGAGCACAGATATATATATATATATATATATATATATATACATATACACACACACACACATTGTGAGGAAACATTCAAGGCTTTGCACATGTTTTAATATACAATAAATAATTTAGTGCTAATAGTAGGTAAGAATATATCAAATATCACATAGTTGGCAAAATATTGGTTATTGTAATAGGCACATACATTTTAATTTTCAAAACTATACTCTATATTTTTAATGCAACCATTTTGTAAAAAGTTTATAAAAAATTTAGTAAAAAAATTAAGCATTATAAGGTCTAGTAAACATATCCAACATTTTGTTCACTATACTAGTATAATCTGGTTGCTTAAAGCTATAACAAATGAGGCACTTATCAATTGCTGGATGTCTAATTGCTGATAGTGGCTTACTTCATTCCTGGCTTACAATTGCTGGATGTCTAATTGCTGATAGTGGTTTACTTCATTCCTGGCTTAAAATTGCTGGACATCTAATTGCTGATAGTGGTTTACTTCATTCCTGGCTTAAAATTGCTGGATATCTAATTGCTGATCACAGTCTACTTCATTCCTGGCTTACAATTGTTGGATGTCTAATTGCTGATCAGTTTACTTCTTCATTCCTGGCTTACAATTGCTGGATGTCTAATTGCTGATCACAGTTTACTTCATTCCTGACTTACAATTGCTGGATGTCTAATTGCTGATAGTGGTTTACTTCATTCCTGGCTTAAAATTGCTGGATATCCAATTGCTGATCACAGTTTACTTCATTCCTGACTTACAATTGCTTCAATTAGAGACACAGCAGTCCTGGAAGTAAAAGGATTAATTTTAAACTTGAGAAAAATGGAGCTTAGATACATTTAACTAAACCTGCTTTATATTTTAGATTTATTAAGAAATTTAATTTAATTTCAAATTTAAAAAAATACACCAATCAATCATTACAGAAATGGCCATAGGTTATTGCACTAGAATTTATTTGATCCTTTTAATTGGACATCAAAAGTTTCATAGAATGACTCGACTTAACAGCTAAAGGTTTACTTGTAGCTGTAGGTTTTTAAGAACTTTTAGGATATTGGTGTTGAACTTAAAGCAAAACAATTATGTTTTCTCACCACAAGACGATAAGAGTTGTAAATTAACAATCCTTCTATTTATCTATCTTGATTCCAAATATGAAACTTTTTTTAGGGATGGCTCAGCCTATTTAATTTCTTACCAAATTAAATATATATAATGTTATATGGTTTGGTTCAATATATATATATATAATAGTATAACTACTTCAAATTGTGTCACAAAACCATTAAAATGTATTGAATTAATACAATTATAAACTGAAACATAAAATTACACTATTTAAGGTATTAGAAAAAAATTAAAATTCATTTCAATGTTTTAATTTCTTGGATATAAAAAAATTAAATAGAAGACTCAACATTATTAATTTAGTTTGTTCAGAACCACTTTTCCTGCAATAAAAAATAAATGGTACGGAGCACCGCACAAACTTTCTCCCGCTTCGATCTTAAAATAGACATTTACTAAAACTCGTAAGATTTGTAAAACCAAATAATAGGTCTATACATTGTTGTAGAAAGACTACTCCAAAGATCATAAATGAAATAATAATTATTGGTACTTATCTACTCTATGTATCAAATTTGGAAGAAGGTACAGGAAAGGTGGATAGAAACAAATTAAAGGGTCAAACACAATATGGCTTCTACAGTGAAAAAAAGAACACAGTTCACACTTTACAATGCTTTCATTATTAGAGAAAGAGGTGTTTGTCCTTTATGTTATACCTTTTACAGGTTCCTATCTATGTGTCCTATCATTCTTTATATCTTTCCATTTTTCTCCCTTTTGTGTTTTTTTTGTTTCCTCTTTTAGGAAGTTTCGTTGCGTATTTCACACTCCTCCCTGATGAGTTCTGATATGCCTCTTTGTCCAATGGCAGCAGTGTAAAGTGTGAACTGTGTTCTTCTTTTCATTGTAAAACCCATATTATGTTCGTCCCTTTTATATGTTTCTATCCACCTTTCTTATACCTTCTTCCAAATATAATACAATTACCTCATAAAGCAAAAAGAGGTTTTCCTTATAGAAATATATTACCTACTCTAAGGCATTAGGAACCATGAGCACTGTTACAAAGAAAAATAGAGAAAAGATAAGTATCTATGTCCACCAAAGAGCATAATAATCAAATTCATTTTCTAAAACCTGACTTAAAAAGTTTATATATTTGATTATAGCTCAGAACTTATTGTTTTTATAAAAAATATGTTTCAAGTAAGAGATTTGTATTTGTAATATACAACTTTAGAGTGATAAAATATTTCATATCTCAAATAGTTGCGGAGATATAATGAAAATTGGAAAATTTCCCTAATGTGAAGTACCTTCAAAGTAATTTTCATGATAAAATGAGAATTGTCATCTTGTTTATAATGATAAACAGTGTCTAGATATAAAATTTAATCAAAATTGATAAAGCAAATTTAGAGAAAATTTGATTTTTTCTCTTTTTGTACTTCAGTAAACTACCCTTTAATTTCAAAAACCCCTCAAGGGACCTTACGAAAAGCCAAGATATCAAGATTTAGCCCGATTGGTAAAATCGTTTCGGCTCTGCCCTGAAGTACAGACAGATGGCATCAAGAAAACAATTTTTTTTTTGTTTCAGGGGGTCAAGAAAGGGTGACATTTATCAAAAGTTCAAATTAGATTTTTATGATGATCACAATACTTTCTCTATGAGGGGTCAAGAGAAAATAAATATATATATTTTTAGCACTGCATCTTACTACCGATTAGAGTTATACGCTAATGATTTTAGGGATGAGGAAGGTTATATTTATAAGTGTATCCGCAGTTGGATGGAGGAAGGGTGGAAAAGCATTTTGGAAAAACCACCCTCAGTACACCCAACCGAGATTTAAACCCCAATCTTTCAATCATCGGCAGTCTAGTTTACTGTGAGAGTAGCACCTTAGACTATGCAGCCATCAAAGCTGGTTATATATTTTTATTACAACACCAGATTTCAAGATTATAGTGTAGGAGAAAGGATGTCCTATAATGAAGTTAAGATCCAAACAAAAGACAATCATGATAAAGGAAATATGCAGTGACTAATGTGAAGTGATAATGTGCCATGCCTACTAAAGAGTTCTTGCTCAGTCATGATGTTACGTTCTCATAACTGGCCCCAGGTTTGGACGCCAATTGTTATGCCCCAAGTTGGTCGCCAATTGTTATCTCCTTATAGCTGGTTCCACGTTGGGCCGCCAATTGCTACCTTAGGTAATATTTTTGATGATAAATGCCCCACTTTTGGAAGTCATTTATAACATTACGGGATTTTTACTTGTTTAATTGTCCCGCGGTTGGGCGACAATTGTTACGTGTAGCTGTAATGGCACCTTTCATAACATTACGAACTGTTTATTTTACTTATGTAGCTGCCCTTCGTTGTTTTGTCATTTGTTACGTTATAAAATAGTTATTATCACTCCCCTACAATGGGCCTCACTTTTTATGATAGAAATAACTAACGTCAGATAGAGTTTGATATTGGTTTAATCAATGATAGTTATTGATACTTTGATAGAAAAATGACCATGTTGCACACAATCTAGACGAGTGCCTAACACACGTCCATCCGAGATAATGACTAGCATCACAGTAAGCTCTGAGATTACACCACTCTTAACATAGCTCACCCCAATGGAACTTACCAGAATGTTTAGTTCGTGAAAACGTATAGAAGCATACAGAATGGCCTAGAACTGGAAATGCCTCAAATTGAACATCTACAATGTTCTGGGTTGTTCCAGAGCAGGAAGTTAATTTTAAAAGACTTTTACATTGTAATTTTGACTCAACTTTACATCACACACTGAAGTTAGTTACAGTAGCTGATGCCTCCTAACTTCAGGGCGTGAACTTAACAACAAGAAATAACTAGTAATTTCCTAGTTAGAATATGGTAGCTATCATATATATGAATAATTTAGAAGAAGACTTATTTTGAGTGCCAAGTAATAAAATATAAAATTCAAATAAAAACTATATATAAATATATAATTAAGAGGAGAATTTTGGCAATGCTTTCAAATATTCTTTAGGGTCAAATCAGGGACATTACAATGATAACCAGGGTAGATGTTGGTAAAAGAATGCCTAAGTAAGCCATCAAACGCCTAGGCTGGGAGTGAATTGATGCTAAACAATTCAGAAACGTCAAATACCTTAATCAAAAGTAGTTTTATAGCTTTTGTACCATTTGTTTGTGGTATTGAATTACTTTTAATTAGAACTTTTGTGACATCACATCCAGATTGTGCTAGTGTAGTATAGCACAGCACCACGGCTCGAGCTCAGTCACTTGACAAAGTAAAGTTGTGCGGATTAGAGGGCATGGCAGCAGTAGCACCTACCTCGAGCCACAAGTTTAAGGAGACAGCCTGTTGGTGGCCATGCAGGAAGGAAGGCAGATTAGTGTTTGTACAACGGGGTGACTTCAGGAGGTCCAAGGAATTTTGAGACCGCTGAGACCACTATCCAATGGTTTCATTCAATGCACAAGGGTGATTGTGTGGTGCAAGCCGTGATGTGTGTGCTTTCCCTTTGCACCACATGTTAGAGTAAGGAGACCGAAGTCCTACACTTCCATATTGCAAAAGCTAAGTTTATCAACGATTAAGGACAGCTCAAGCGGTTTGTGAACTCAAAAAGGTATTTTTTTTTCATGAGCATAGTTTAGAGCACATCACACAGTCAAAATTAGAGACATTATACTTAATTTGTAGTGATGTTAATAGACACGTTAGCTTTAATAATACTATTTTGTAATGTTAATTTGTTTTTTTGAATATGAGTAGTGTTTTACGAGCCACGGTTGTGTCATGGGCATCTAGTTGGGAGTATTGAGAAATTAATTTATGATTTTTGTTTTTTGGGTAATTTGTCGGTTGTTTATTTCATGTAATAAGGCTTGTCCATCTAGTGTATGCTGCATTCAGCCAAAGGGGAGTTACCGAGGCTGTGTCTAGTTCTATTTGATCTATCTCTAAGGCAAGTGGGGGAAGTTTTGACTGGGCTCAAGGCTAGGTCCCTTGTGGTATCTGAAGTGGGTCGTAGTCTGGAATCCTACGGGTTGCCAGAATGGTGGTACACATGGATCCCAAGTGGCTTGTGAAGTACAATCAGAGAACTAAGCTTCATGCCTAAATACCTTCCTTTCCCAGAATTTTGAAAATAAGAATCAAGAATGTAAGTCATACATCTAAATATATATTTATATATTTTGGCCTCCCATGACATTTAGTGGAATCTTCCTAAGAATAAGTATGATATGCCCTGGCCTGTTTACAAAAGAAAAGATTTGATTTGTGACCACTTAATGCAGTGTAATCTGTTTTAGTTCAAGAGCTTAGAAAGATGCCTCAGTATGAAGCAAACATAAGTTAAATTAGAAGTTAATTTTATACAACTTGACAGTAGCTAAGGAATCACTTACCTAAGAGACTGATCAAAAGCAACACCCCTTGACAATTCAACAGTCTTTATTTCTCTCTGCAGATCAGGTAGAGTGCAGGCTATTAATTTAGGATATTTTCTTGCAAGTTTAGTAAGTAACTGGAACAAGGGCTGTGAGCTGAATGCCATATGGCTGTACAATCCCACTAGTGCACTCAAAAACGTTTCCCTGTAATAATACAAATGTTTGAAATAAAAGATTATAAAAATTACATTTAATTTCTAAGCCAATAAGTGTGAAGTGTGGTGCTGACCTATTTCACAATTAATATATCTCAGGGGCTATAACTGTTCTGAGCATGTAAAACAGTAGAAGTGGTAAAAAAAATAACAAGAAATGCACTTTACATTGGAAACCATGATATTCTGTATGATAAGCATTCAGCTTAAACAATACATATAATCATGTAGCTGAGTGGATTTATAATAGTGGCCACATCAAAAAATTATTGTTCAACATCCAAGTAATTACTTTATGTAATTTTAATTACTGAAAATGTATTATATGCAATGTCATATATAATACTGGGAGATGGTTATTTGGTTAGACTAGTCAGACACCCAAAATTAAATTTGTAGATTAGAGCATTAAAATCAAAGTAAACAATGTTTGCCAAACATTTGTTACAACTGGGCAACTAGACAATGAAAATTATTAGCTCCAGTAAACCTCAAACTATTCAAATTATTCAGCCAATTTATGTTAACAATCAAGATTTAAAATGGAAATGAGCATCAGAAGGATTTTTTTTTTTAAATTATTAATAATAAGCAACACAAAAACATAGCTACTAATAAAACTATATTCTGCAAACCTTATTTGTTTATTTTGATCAATCAATGGACTTTTGAGAAGCTCATTAAGGAGACCAAATGCTAAGTGCGGTTGCACTCTCGTAACTTCCCTGACGGCCTCTTTCAGGATGTGATTCAAACAAAGTTCCATCACAAGCTGCAGGACTACTTCATCATCATTACATTGCATTGTCAACACTGTCAGGAATCTCAAACCCTAAAGGAAATAACATTTACTATCATGATGGTCTTTTATTTATTAAAATATGTTTAGAATTGGTATAAAAGCTAATAAAATTCTTCAAAATAGTCACGATTGGTAAAAAAAAAACATATTTGAGCCAGATTTAGACCAAACTTGAAATATATACATATATATTAACCAACTGTTGAAAAATAAAAGGAACCTTAAAGCAAACATAATTCATATCTGAGCAATTTGTGTCTTAAATCTATCATAAAATAAGAGACATTGTTATGAAAACATAATCAGGAAAAAGGAACAATGCATTTCACCAAAGAGCGTGGATGAAATAATATACACTGTTAAAAAAACATATGGTTTGTTCTGTGAGTTTTCATCTCCGCATTTCCCACATTTCCCAAAACTTTTTTTTTTACTATAGCTTGTAAAATATTTTTTAAATATTCTTTCAAATAAAAGTAGTTTTTTTCTTTAAAAGAATACTATAACTTTGCAATGATTATTTCATTTCTCAAAGAGTTGCAGAGTTATGATCAAATTTGGAAATCTCCCTTTTTACCCTTAAGAAAACAACCCTTAATTTTAAAGTTAAATAGATAATTTTAGCATCTCAGAAGAACCTTATAAAAACCCTAGATATAAAGTTATAGGCCTTGGTGAAATGGTTTAAACTCTAGGTAAAAAAAGAAATGTTTTTTATTTAATTCAAGGGGTCATGAAATGTTGACAGCCATCAAAATCTTGAATTCAATTTTTTTGACGATCACAATATTTTCTCCCTCCTAGGGGTCACCAGAAAGTAAAAATTGTCCACAGCCTGTTGATAATTTTAAACAACTGTTTGATTATTTTTTTTTAAAAAAAACATTAATTGCATGTCTATTCATGCTTGCAGTCTCTGCATAAGACTGATTAGGGTTCAAATATATGTTTGTGTTTTTTTCTAAATTGACACAATCACTCTGTCTAAAGTTTCATCCAAAAAGGCTGTTTATTCAACATGAATTCTCTACTACTCCACAAACTGAGATATTCAAAGTCCACCTATTACAACTTTCATTCATATTCAATCATCTGAGTGGTACTACAACTTGCCACAAAAGCATAAATTTCTAATGAAGTGATTTTGTTAGTTGAGTTAAATCAATTTATAGAAGAAATAGGGTTCAATCTTCTGTTAATGCTATTATAAATTAATACAATCATTACATTAAAAGTCTATCAGAAATCTGTAAGCATGTTGTTTTAATTATTTAATTACCCAACTAAGAGTTTAGGCTCTTTAAGAAAGCCTTTGAAGCCAAAATATGTGGTATACCATTTGTTTTAAACATTTTGTCTACAACATAATCACTGTATTTTTCTTTTTGTGAAATAAGTTTTACCATGATAAAATATACATGCTCATCTATTCAAGTAAAATTAAAATTTAATACCCACATTTTGTACACTTTTGTGATTCTTTTCAGTACTAGATTTGTATTGCAAGAAATCATTTTGTATGGTTTCTACAACAAACCGACCAATTTGTCCTTTTCTTTTAAAGCATTTTAAAAGTGTGTGTTGGGTGAAATCTTCTTCCTCATAAAGATTTAAATGTCTTCCAACCAGCGACTTGAGTGTACGGATAATGAATGCATCTGACGGCGAGTATAATTTTTCAATCTCAATCATATAAACATGAAGGTATTTCTTCATAACTTTTATTCGAAATGGATGCAGTTTTACACTTGCAAATGTAGATGGAAGTAAAAGATTACTTATGAGAGGTGGAAGTACACTATTAGATTTATTCTGAAACAAACAATTTATTTTGATATACAAATAACTCAACATTATTTCGCATTTCTCAAAAATAAACATTTCCTTAAAATATACCCTTTAAGAGTTGTTTTCATATTATTCTTAATGTATATATGCAAAGTTACACAGATTTACACCAATGAGATACATTATACATAGTAATGAATGTTTGTATAAAGGAAACATCTCAACACACAATTCTGAAGGTTCCTTTAGTAGCATACTAATAGCCTCTCAATTTTATAATGCATAGTTTATACTATAAACAATTTTTCACAGCCTATATTAATTTTATTGGCTTAAAAAAAATTGTGACAAGTAAAATCAAGGACTGGATAGAGTTATATTTAGCACAGGCATTACTTAGATATATCAAATATTAACTCTTACCTTTGAATAAAGTAGAGGACCAACACTCTGAATTATTTTTAATACACGTAAATAGGCTCTGTCTAAAACCTCATATCCATGAACTTCTGGTTTCTTCAAAAGTGGGTCTATTATCTTAATAACTTGGTCAAAGTAGAAACAACACTTCTCTCTCAAGGATATTTTTTCTTGGTCGGTTTCAAGTTTATCATAAGTGTCTGTTAAGATTCTTCCAAATATGTACAAAGGATCTTCTGCCTTCACCAAAGATAAATTAGAAGAATTTGTCAATTGTTCAAGTAAATTTTCAACCATGTTTGTTAATGGAAGAGTTGAATTGGGGTGAATCGTAGATACAATAATCCTGTGAATAAATATTTAGTTTGTCATGTTTGTGGTAGTGGTGTTAAAATATGTTTGCATACTTTTTTTTACTCAACCAAACTTAGCATAGACATAATGTCATTTTGCATTTTTTTTATTGCCATGTTTTACTAGCCTTTCGAGTTACACCTATGTACTAATTACTCTAACATGCTAGGGATTTAACAGGTTGAATTCAGAGGCAGTGTACCCACATTTAATTGGAAGGAGGGTGGAAAACTCATTTGTAAAAATCACGCTTAGTACAGCCGACCAGGCTTGAACCCCGATCTCCCCGTCATTGGCAGTCTAGTCTATTGTGTGATTGACGGCTTAGACTATCCGGCCACCCAAACGGGTCTTCCAAAATTAATCCTATTACATGTGTAAGCATTATAGTTTTTGGAAGACTGACAAATTGTTCAAAGTAAAAAGTATATAATTGCTATATTATAGATTTTGACTACTAAGTTTACTAATAAATTATTTTTATATTGATTTATTTTTCAATGTGAAGAGATATTATTTGGATTATTGTAATAAACTTTACTTCACATCCATCACTGTTTCCAGCCTATGGTTCAGGTCAGTTTTTTATTCAAGCCATATATTTTCCACTACTGACTAGCTAGGCCTTTCGTAGCTTCATATGCCTTATAATCTAACTTAAGACTAGGACAGGTACAATATCCAGTCTCCTGCCATTAATTTATCACTATGAAATGGTAATGATAAATTTTCAGCCATGCCGTGAATCAAACCTGGGACTCTTAGCTCAGTAGAAAGCCATGCTATTGACTGAGCTAAGGTGTCAGATCAGTATAATATAGGTTGTACACAAATACTTATAATGTTAGTTACCTTATCCAAGCCTTAATTATAAGATGAACACAATTAGGAATTAGTTTGATGAGGGCATCCAAAGCATGTTGTTTTTGTAAAAGTACAACTAGATAGAGTTGACTATCTTTGACATCAACGACCAAAGACGTTCCAAAGTACCTAAATAAATCAATGAAGGAACTTCTAATATGATCTGGTTGATTTAATGACCACGCAGTGAGTTCACCGGCTAAGTTAATCACTTGGGCACATTTGGCACTTTTTGAGTCTGCACAAAAGTTCTTTAAGAATGAAATTAAATTTTCTGCAATAACAGTTTTTGTAAGTTTAAAATTATGATGCTGTAACAGTGCTAATAGGAATGAAGTGATCTGCCCAAACTGATAGATGCTATTTTCTGCAATATATGATAGATATTGAAGCAACCAATTCTCTGAAACAAACATCACCAGTTTATTTAAGTTTTATCAATAATGATTTTAAAATATTATTATTATTATTATTAGCACCGCGTCTTACTACCCGTTCGGGTTATACGCACTTACGCTAATGTGTAATGGTAGNCGCGTCTTACTACCCGTTCGGGTTATACGCACTTACGCTAATGTGTAATGGTAGGGTGATTGTGAGATGAAATGAAGGACCTACAGTTTAACGTGGAATCCGAACCACGGTGGAGGCCTGGCATTCCTCACATTCACAAGATGTCTTGTCAGAGGTGAAGGAAGGGTTTGGTAATCAGATAAATCTTTGCCGGGACCGAGGATTGAACCCCGGCCGCCAGCATAGAAGTCTGACACCTTACCCCTAGACCACCAGGTCACCATTTTAAAATAAAACATATTCATATTATTGGTAACTGACATAGAACCACAATTGAATATTATAAAATATAAATTACGAACTAAATGTCAACATTCTTTCTTGTATTTTGTTATAACATCCATAAATTCAAAAATGTTAAATTAATGGTCTGGGTTCTGGTTGTTGAGTTCATCCTACAATTATATTGGTTTTGAACCAGAAATTATTAGTATTAGAGCTCTAAAACAAATCACAATTGAGAAATTTTAAAAAAAAAGATAAAAAGATTTTGAGTCTTGAATTCAATATTTTTTTCAAATTTCAATACCCTTAAGGATTTGAGGTGTTCAAGGGTTGGAAGGTCCCTTCCCCACTCAGAAACAACTTCCATAAGCATTCAAACTGCACCTCTGTTCCTCTTCTAGTAATAGTGTGGCCAGCCAACCTATATTTTAAATTTTCCAACTTTTCCAGTCACTGTATATCTTACAAACATTATTTTGTTAAGATCCAATTTAATTTAATAATATTTTTAGATGTATACACTCTGAAGGGTTGTCACTCTATAAAGGTGCTAAAGGATTTCAGTCTTAAGCAATGGGCCATTAGATAGTGTGATCTTGTTAGATTTCAGTGAGATCATATTAAGACATTAAAAGATCATCTTACACCAGTACAGTTTAACAGTGTTGTGAGACATTCTTTTTTTAGTTCTTATAACATAATTGAATTGCATAACTTTGCCTCAACTTTGTCTACAGACGTACAGAAAAGACATTAAAATCAAATGTTGACCTTGAGAATTTAGATCAATACACTCAACAGGGACAACTCTGTTAAAAGAGATTCACGGTGAGTATTAGGTTGAAAAAAGATGTTATTTTGACTATTGTAAATTTAAATTGATAATTAGTTTAGTGAGTATAAAAAAAATTAATAGATTTGACAAAAAGTCTTACTTTTCCCTGACTAAACTCTGTTTTTCGTGTCGCTGGACACCCTGAGGAAGTTGCGCTTCCCATTACAAAATAATACATAGATATACTTCAGTTTAAAAACTAGCAGAGAGAGAATATTGCCTAAATAAAATATGGTCAAAATTTTAATTGTCGTAGTTGGCTAGCGCGCTTGTCGTGTTGAAGCTTGACAGCTGAGGACGGGGAGATCGAGGTTCGAATCTCGGTCGGGTGAACTGGGGGTGGTTTTTCCTAAATCGTTTTTCCACTCTCCCTCCACGCCAATGTGGGTTCACTTTCTCTAATTCAATCTTCCCAAGTCATAATCCATTAGAGTAATTAGCACTTAAAGCGTATAACCCGAACGGGTAGTAAGACGCGGTGCTAAATATTATTATTATATTTTAATTGTCTTACCAAAGAGAACATGTCGAGAGAGTTCTAATGTAGGGTTCAGTTCAAAGATATGTTGTAGATCCTTAACAAATAATTTCATGAGTGCTGTATCGTTGGTGTGACAATGAACTAGAGAGACGAGTGGTTGAGCAACTTCTTTGATATCTTTTCCTAAAAATAAAAAATAAACTCATAAACTCTTTTTTGATAGATTATTTTTTATGGTAATATATTTTTAGTTCAAGTTTCAAATTAAAAATTTGATTTATTTAAATTTATTTGGTGTAGAATTTGTGCACCTTCTTAAAGATTGAAGAATAAACACACAAAAAACCGCAGCATATTTTTTATTACAGATATATTCTTTCAGAAAAATATGTCTACCTTTAGAAATGTGAAGTAGTACTAGAGCAATGTGCGCTTTCCAGACAACATTTTGGCGGGCAAGGCTCAATTTTTCTAGATGCAACATTCCAAGATATTCTTGAAGTTTTTCTGCCTGAAACCCCAAGTTCTGCTTACAAAAACTGACCATGAATAAACAAAATAATAGTACTATCATAAAAAAAATTGTGTAGGAATCAAAGCTTAAAAATCAAAATGGTCTAATCTTTCTAAACAGCCTAGAAAATTTTTATTATTTACTTATTTTTTTGCACCGCGTTTTACTATCCATTTACGCTATCCACATGGAACCCATTATCCAAACAAACTGTATTTTAAAATCCCCTGAATTTTCCTGGTAAGAGATTGTCGTACACCAATACAATTTAAAATTGTTGTAAGACACATGACTATACTTGTCTAAAGTTGCACGGTAGAGGGGTGAAAAGGTATCAAATATTGACTTTAAGAATAAAGACTAGTCTGCTCAACAGGAAAAACTGTGTTAAAAGCGATTCACTGTGCAACATTCCAAGTATAGTTTAAAATTGTTGTGGGAGAAATTCTTTTTTAGTTTCTGGAAGAAAAATGTTATTTTGATTAATGTAAATAAAAGTTTTTTAAGTGATTATATGAAAATTCCAGGAATTTGATAAAATTCTCTGACTTTTCCCTAACCAGGCAAATTTCCGGGTTTTCCAGTTTCATGGATAAGGAAAGTATAATTTAGAAGAAATGCACCCAAATTTGTGTTGAGGTGGACCACGAAACCATTTATGAAAAACAGCCCCTCGAACACCATTTGAACATCAAAGGTTTGTATAGGTAAAAATGATAAATTAAAATAACAAGAGCAGGCCCAAGACTTTTCAATTTAATACCTTTTTTTCTCACCTTTAAGACATTTAAATTAAATCTTCTTTGGTATTCATTTATTCCCTTCTTATTTGAGCTTTAGTCTTCTATGACGACATGTTTCAGTGTTCTGTGTTACACCATCTTCAGGTCTGAGGAAAACCAATAAATAGATAACACTGAAACATGTCGTCATAGAAGATTAAAGCTCAAATAAGAAGGGAATAAATGAATACCAAAGAAGATTTAATTTAATCATTTATTACTCCTTACTAAATAAATAGAACATTATTAAAAATATTTAGGATGTGCCTAAGAAGTGTAGAGAAGTGATCTACATGACATATTATTATTATTAGCACCGCGTCTTACTATCTGTTCGGGTTATATGCACTTACGCTAATGTGTAATGGTAGGGTGAGTGTGAGTATGAAATGGAGGACCTACAGTTTAACGTGGAATCCGAACCACGGTGGAGGCCTGGCACTCCACACATTCACAAGATGTCTTGTCAGGTGAAGGAAGGGTTTGGTAATCAGATAAATCTGTGCCCGGACCGAGGATTGAACCCCGGCCGCCAGCACAGAAGTCAGACACCTTACCCCTAGACCGCCAGGGTAGTGAAGTAACTAGGATGAAAGCAGAATTCAAGCATGTGAAATGGAATTTCTGAGAAGTATTATAGGAGTGACAAGAATGGATAGGAGGGGAAGGAAAAGTTAAGGAGGAGCCAGTGTAGGCCAGGATAGAGAAGACTAGGGTGGTACGGTCTATCCTATAAGAGATTCAACTATATTGTCTTAGCTGAGCAAACAGTATTGGTATATTTTATGTGAATAAGTAGAAAATTATTATTATTATTATTAGCACCGTGTCTTACTACCCGTTCGGGTTATACGCACTTACGCTAATGTGTAATGGTAGGGTGATTGTGAGATGAAATGGAGGACCTACAGTTTAACGTGGAATCCGAACCACGGTGGAGGCCTGGCATTCCCCACATTCACAAGATGTCTTGTCAGAGGTGAAGGAAGAGTTTGGTAATTAGATAAATCTGTGCCAGGACCGAGGATTGAACCCCGGCCGCCAGCACAGAAGTCCGACACCTTATCCCTAGACCGCCAGGTCACCCAAGTAGAAAATTAATTAAGAGCTTAGTAAGCAAACAAAAAAATCCCGAGAAGACACCTACCTATGTACACAATTTTATTAACAAAGAAATTACAAATGAAGTTTGTTTTTTTAGAATCGCATCTTACTACCTGTTCAGGCTATACACATACTTACATATTTTTGTAATTTAACCATACATCAGACATTAACTGTGAAATTAAATTTTTACATCCATTACTGTTTCCAGCCGATGGCCTGGGTAAGTTTTTTTATTCAAGTGTTATATTTTCCGGTACTGGCTTGCTAGCCCTGTCATTGCTTCATGACTTAAAATCTAAATTAACACTAGGACAGGCATAACATCTGGTCCCCAGTCACTGATTTATCAATGTGAAAGGGTAAACCCATATTTTCACCAATGATAAATTTTCAGCCATGCCGGGAATCAAACCGGGGAACTCTTAGCTCAGTAGGCAGATACGCTTACTGAATGAGCTAAGGTGTCAGCCTGTGAAATAAAACTATTGTATGTAAATATAGAGAAATTAAAAAAATATCATACAGACAGAATAACTAGTTTCATAACTTTGTTTACTCTGAAAGGTTACATTCTTACCTTAACAGATTACACTATGTCCCTATTTTATAAGCCACACCATAGTGGAATAATGCAAGGAAAGCTTGTAGCCTTACAAAGTAAACCAAGGGTACATAGATAATAATTTAACTACCAAATAAGTATAATTGTAGATTCACACATTTGCCAAAAAACTAGTGCAGAACAGAAACATAGTCACATGACGAACTCTAAGCCAATCACAAGATTTCCACCTAATCGGCATGAGCTGTTCCATTAAATTTCAACTATTCTCTAGTTTGTCCGCTCTGCTCGAGATCTTTAGCATGGGAGAACCAATCAAATCTCAGAACCAACCATCTCAAATCAGTGCGCATGCGCTGTAGAGCTAGCAGCGAGCAGACATCTTCGTTGTGAGGAGATTTGTAATAACCCGTTAATGTAAAGCTTGTGTATTGGATTGTGCCACGACACAGCGTTATAATTTGTAAACAACCATCGGGAGAATTATATAAAATATAGGTTTATCTACTATGAAACAATAGATGTTGATAATCATCTGTTTTAAATCGTTGCAATGCATCATGGGTCAACATACAGCGTGTGAATTGCTGCGCTAATTAAACAAATTCTGTTTTCTATTTTTGGCGAATGTGTGAATAAAGCTTAAGTCTTAACAAACCATTTCCTTCAATTCTGCTCTGTCGGCAAGCATTAGAAATAAACACGCAAAGTGATATAGTCCCAATTCTGACAAATCTTCCATTTTTTGAGGAGTGAATTTGATGAAAATTCTTCCTTTCACATGCTGCCAGGGTTTTACATTACCAGATGTAAAACATCTTTCTATAAATTTTCCAAGCATTTTGAGGAAAAGTGAAAAACTATTAGTGTTTGACCAGTCTTCTTTTTTAACTTGTTCAAAAAGACCAGCTCCTGTAGATCTAAAGATAAAAGGTAAAAGCAGATATAAGAAATAGCAAACATAATAATACAACCTAAATGGGCTGAAATAAACTGGTGCTAAGATTTGACTAAATGACCAAAACAACATAATGCATGATGTTAACATCTTTCCATTCGTTTGAGTGAAACCATTATAAATATGAGAAATATAATTGTGGTTGACTTTAGTAACTAGAAGATACAGCTATGTGCTAGCTAACTATATAACTGCCTACTTGATGCATTGTCTAAATATTCTTTTAGTAACCCGTCCGGGTTATACACCTATGTTCTATTTACACTAATGTGATAGGGATTTGAAAAGTTGAATTTAGGGGAAGTGTACCCGCGTTTGTGTGGAGGGAGTAGAAAACTATTTAGGAAAAAACCCCTTCAGTACACCTGGCCAGGATTAAGCCCCTTCTCTTGGTCTTCAGCAGTCTCGTCTATTGCAAGAGTAGCACCTTAGACCATGTGACCAGTGAAGCAGGTCATTTTCTGAATAAAATTAGGCTAGAAAGGTGATGTATTTTGTATTTATTTTTTGAAAGAATCAAGAATTTGAAGCATTTTCTTCACACAAATAATTGTGGTCATAAAAGTTGTTTTCAAAGAAAATAAAAATTATGTTTTTGTTAAGCATAGATGTGACTATTTGCACAGGTTTTATGCCACTAAGCAAGTAGTATCATGTTCTATAAATAAGTGATAAGTGATATGTGAATAAAAGAATATCTACAACACATGAACTTCACTTCAAAGTTTTTTTGTATCTCTCTGTGTCCAACTACCCATCCAGTTGAGACATTAAATTACACTAATTATTTAGAGATGATGAGAGAAAATGTACCATAATGTGTGTGGAGTACCATTTAAGGTAGTAGACCCATCCTGAATAAACCGGGCCAGAAAACAAACCTTGATCTCATCAGTGGCAAATTGATGACAAATTACAGGCAGAAATGAGATTATCTGCTCCCCTATCACTTTTTGACATATTAATTTTTGTTTTTAATTTACAGTACATTTAATAAAGTTGAATATACTTCTGAGTTTGGTGGCACTTTTTTTTTGTACAAATCTAAAGTATGCTATGCTAAAAAGAGCCTTATAAAAGTTATTCCACCATAATTGATATAATATTCATAGCAAATTTAACAACAACAAATTTTTACTAACTAAATTTGGATTGCAAGATCAAAAACTGATCACTTGTATACTATATTGATAGATGTCAAATGTTTTGTTAAATTTTACCTCATGAGGGCCAAAGCTTCAAGGGACTCTGTTGGCACCAGAAAAAAACTATTCAGTCGGCTTTGGAAATAATCCCAGAGCTTCATGAAAGGTAAACTGTTAAGTTCGTACCAGTGCATCAATATGGGCTTTAACAATTGTAGGTAGACTCGTAACTGTTCCTCAGTTGAAACATCAGAACTTAAACATTTTGTAAAGATGACATTGAGATGTGGGTAGTTGCTCACAAACTAGAATAATATTACCATCATTTTATTACTCCTTTTTACTTACAGGTATGCCACATATTGAATTTTATTAATCTGTGTGTATTTTTGAACATTGTGTGTGCATATTTTTAAATAGTATACGATTATGTATATTAGTACAATGGCACCAAACCATATACGAGGGGGGACCCAAAAGAAACCGGACTTTTGCTCTAAAAGATTAATTTATTAAGTTTTTTACTAATTTTTTTTCAGTTTCCTTCAAAGTACTCTCCATTAGATGTGATGCACTTGTCCAGTATTTTTTCCCAGTGTTTGAAGCACCTCTGGAACTCTTCAACTTTGATATTGTCCAGTGCCCTCGGCAAAGATGTTTTTACAACCTCCACATCATCAAAACGCTTCCCTTTTAGATTTGGTTTCATTCTTGGGAACAGAAGAAAGTCGCACGGAGTTAGGTCTGGTGAATACGGAGGCTGGGGAACGATAGCCCACCCCTGAGAGCCCAAATAGCGGTTCACAGACAAAGGCCGCATGTGCAGGGGCGTTGTCATGGTGAAGGAACCAGTCACCTGATCGCCAAAGTTCTGGGCGTTTCCTTCGCAAATCCTTCCTTAAAAGTCTTAAAACTTCCAAATATTATTATTATTATTATTATTATTATTAGCACCGCGTCTTACTACCCGTTCGGGTTGTACGCACTTACGCTAATGTGTAATGGTAGGGTGATTGTGAGATGAAATGGAGGACCTACAGTTTAACGTGGAATCCGAACCACGGTGGAGACCTGGCATTCCTCACATTCACAAGATGTCTTGTCAGAGGTGAAGGAAGGGTTTGGTAAAACTTCCAAATAAAAGTGCTGATTAACAGTTTGACCACGGGGGACAAATTCCCGGTACACAATTCCATGAACATCGTAAAAAAAAAAAATTATCATCGTCTTGACAATAAAACTCACTTGTCTTGCTTTTTTTATGTCAGGGGGAGTTGGGGGTCTTCTACTGTCTAGACCCTTGCTTGGTTTCGGGGTCATATCCGTAACACCAAATCTCATCACCTATAATGACCTTGGTCAAAAGTTCGATTCACTTTCAATCTGATCTTTCAAGTCCTGGCTCAAATTCAGATGAATGGTTTTTTTATTCTGTATGAGCAGGCGAAGAACAAACTTAGCGGCAACACGTCTCATTTGCAAATCCTCGGTCAAAATCCGTTGGCACGAGCTCCAAACCACTCCTGGCTATTCTGAAATTTTGTCGATCATGGAACTACGATCCTCGTTAATTTTTTGGCGGGTTTTTTCAATGCTCTCGTCGTTTCGAGATGAAGGGTGCCCAGAACGCGCATGAACAACACTCATCTCACCACGCTTAAAGCACCCAAACCACTCGAAAACTTGTGTGCGGCTCAAAGCATCCTTTTTGAATACCTGTTGAAGCATTTGGTAAGCTTCCGTTGCCAATTTTTCAAACAGGAAGCAAAATTTCAAACACACTCTTTGTTCCTTTAAATCTGCCATAACGATTTAGCAGGCAGCAAACGAGAACAGTTGAGAAAAACAACACTACAATCAAACTTAACCTTCTACGCAGACACCGCTTGTACAACTGATTTGGGAGGGTCTCTAGTAGACCCACCTAACAAGAGAACTCCCTACTACACCTAGGAACGGCCACACACTTTCATTCCGGATTCTTTTGGGTCCCCCCTTGTTTTGTTGGAATTCAATGAAATATGTTTTTGAAATTCTTATGTAAAAACTTGTGCTTTGTATGAAAATGGCTGAATAAGTTATAGCCATTAAAAGTGGTATCATCTATTCACTTCGTTTGTATGTTCCATGACAGTCTTTAAAGAAATATGGTGATATTTTCATTTATACCTTTTTATACACAACTACTTTTAGTCATAAATATTTTTCTTGACTATGTCTAGTGATGAATTATTAAAAATAAATTATCTAAATTAGAATGAATTATAAACATCATGTAATTTAATATCTATGGGCATGATTATAGATTTAAAAAGAAATTCATATTTTTTTCTGTAATTACTTTATTGAAGCTTATTTTACATTTTCTCCACAATAATATTTGTTATATTTGATTTTAATCTTTTTTTTAGCTAGGGAATATATTTTTAACATAATTTATGGACCAATTATATAAGATGTTTTTAATTTGAGCAAACAGGAAGCTTATTAACTAAAACAAGTTAAAAATAATACTTTTGATCAAAAAAATGTACATGTATAAAAATGTAATTAAATATTTATATATAATAGTTCTTACCCTTGGACTGGAAGTACCCAAGAATTCGCCAGAGCTAGTATAGCCATCTAATAAGGTCACATTACAAAAAAACCACAAAGAAAATCCTACTGGATTGGAGGCTGGACAAGTAATTGGTAAAAATACTTCTTTATTCTGAGAGGAAATAAACAATTGTTTCATATTGTTTGACATTATACTCTCCAATATGATCATGACAAGATCTTCAAATGACTGAAACAAAGATATAGACAACAGTATAGAACCACAAAATGTGCAAAAAACATAGTTAAACAAAATATCTTTGTTGATAGTATCATATCCATAGTAAAACAAATGCACAATTTAGCTCGTAAAAGTATAATGGTGATGAATGCATTATAATAATATTGCAATAAAAAGATTATTATTATTAGCACCGCGTCTTACTACCCATTCGGGTTATACACACTTACGCTAATGTGTAATGGTAGGGTGATTGTGAGATGAAATGGAGGACCTACAGTTTTACGTGGGATCCGAACCACGGTGGAGGCCTGGTCTTCCACACATTCACAAGTTGTGATTAATACACGTCTTGTCAGAGGTGAAGGAAGGGTTTGGCAGTCAGATAAATCTGTGCCGGGACAGAGGATTGTACCCCGGACACCCAGTACAGAAAGCCGACACCTTATCCCTAGACCACCAGGTCATCCAATAAAAAGATGGTAAGGGATGGCTAGTAAGGGTGAATGGCTTGATTCCTATGATCCAGTTAGTCACCAATTAGGATAAACACGAAATACTACAGGACCATTCTAAGACCCAGTCTACAGGGGGTGGTAACATTTGTACTAACAATTATTTTAAGTGCACTTTGAAACTCACCTTCAGTGAAATAGTAGTATTATTGTTGTCCCAAAACAGGTGAAGCATTAACCATATCTCGCGCAAACATTTGCAAGGAAATGGTGATACATCAGGAAGGTCAGAAAATCTTGTCTGAACAGGAAAAACACTGGACATGAGACAACTAAAAAACATTGTGTCATGGTTTAGTATATCTAAGACTTGGGTTTATTTTGACATATTTTACTTTCTTAGATGACAGAAGAGGACTTATGAAGAATGCAATTTGCATATCTTATCCACTATATACAAGTCAAACATTTTAACATGTTTAGACATCAACTAGAATGGGGTGTGTATTGTATTGGCTGTCACACAAATTTACAATATTTAATGACAATACATATGAAGTGTGATTGGTGTAAATAGTATTGAACAATTGTGTACTATTATCATCATTATCATCATCAATTAAAACTTGTTTCAAATCGACATTGCACATATAGTAAAAAGTTTGAAAATTTAATACTATGAATAGGCCAAATAATAAATAAATGAATAATAAAGTTAAATACATATAAAATAACTAATAAAGAAAATATATGTAATAAATAGAGAAAAATTAGAGTATTATTCTGATAAAATATTTGATAACAATGACCAAAAACATGTACACCTATACCAAAATAATGGCTGCAACACAACACTAATAACTCTTGACTGGTCGACTTATCAGGTAAGTTTCAAACAGCTGTGCTTTACCCTTTCAGCCAAAGCAGTGTGGATCCACATAAAAAATGATATTTTTATTAGAGTATACCACCCGGTTTTGTTGGTTATGACACAAAATCAACAAAGTTGGCACCAAGTGCAAATATCTTAAGAGGACCTCCCCTTTGTCTGGAACATAANAAGTTTTTTTTTTTTTTTTTTTAGATTTTATGTTCCCAAGTTATGCAATCACTCTTCTCCTGGTAAGTGACCACTGTTTTTGAGCCAATCGACTTTTTGATACCACCTTCAATCAACTGATATTTCCTTGGCAAATTTTAGTTTTTAATCAAGATTAGCATGCGTGACCAAAAGGACTTATTTTGGGCAACATCCATCATTTACTAGTATTAAACAATAGTATTTATTCTACCAAACAATATGTAGGCTATGTATGTAATATGGAGAATCTACTCATTAAGCAGAGATCCACCTCCAACAAAACAATGTATTTGTTCCCAAGAGGACAGCTATGTGTTTTTTTAATTAAAGATGAACAAAAAAAAATAATTAATTTAGATATTTATATTTTACATTTTAAGAGTGTATTAAATATAATTTACTTTCTGACAAGTGTGACCAAGTGCTTCAATGTGTCTTTTATTTCAATATAGTATAAATAATAGTTCTTATAAAAAAAAATAACAGCAAAATAATTAATTGTTATTTTTAAACTCCATATAGTTTAACTTTTATATTTTTGATGAAATGAACTTACAATTTTGATAAATAATGTAGCCTTCTGAGTTTTATATTCTTTATTGTTGGTGTATTAAATCATACAGTTCAAGTTTATCTAAAAAATACATTAGTGAGGTAAAAGTGCAGTAAATAAAATAAAATTTACTTACCTTTTCAAATAAATAAATGGATAGCTGCACAAGCTCACAGAGAAAGGCCACAAAATATGTCTCCAGCATGTCAGCTTTGTACGCTTCATAATGAAGCTTGGGCTTTATACAAGAGCTTACTCTGGTATGACCATGTTTTTGAATGTAATCAAATATCTGATATTTGACTGTGAGAACGTACCACCGCAGGTCCAAATTCATGTGAAACTGGTGAAAAAAACTAGTAGGAGCCTGAAAATAATACTGAGCAGCTAAGACACATTCCATTTAATTAGTTGATAAGACAATTGAGAGTCATTATGTGTTTGTTAAATGGTTAGCCGACCACTGATTTTAGAAGGTTTATTTATTAAGCACGCACAAAAAAAAAATCAAAGCAATTTTGTAGCTAATAATTTAGCAAAATTATGAACATTTTGATTAATTTAAAATCAAATGAAAGCTCTTAAAGTGGGATGGAAGATGATGCTAATGATAGTGGATACTAATAATTTACTTACATTTGTATTACCTAGTGAAACAAAGTCTTTAAAATTTTCCAGAGGTGTAAGTCCATTTTCAATTGATGTCACCCATTCAGCATAAAATGGTAACACTGAATTCACATCACACACGGATTTATCAAACAAACACAACCTAGGAAATAAAAACAAATTAGATAAAGCACACATTACCCAAGTAATTTAGTTGGATCCTGAATTGTCAATATCAGAAATATATTATATAATTATAACTACTATTACAAGACATTTGGTAACTACTATGAATATTGGATGAAATGAAATGTGAACTTAAATGCTATGATACAAATAAAAGCAATAAAAGTAGTAAAAAAATAGTTTCAACTTATATTTAAGTAGATATCATTCTAGACCATTGAAGTGAATGAGGTTTATATGATAGCAGGGAAAATGAAAATGGACTATAAGACCACAATTCAATAACGTGTTCAAAAAATGTATTCCTATATGAATATTTTCAACAAGCCCTTTTTTTAAAATATGTACAGGCCAATATGTTTTGCGCATTGGGATTTTTTTTAACAAAAGTGTCTTTATACTTATATTCTTATAATGCTATTAGATCAAAAAAATTAAAAATAAGTAATATGATAGTATTACTAACTACAGTACCTGTCAAACTGAGACCGTAGTTCTACCAAAGCCTTGCACAGGTTTTTTCTCGCAATTAGTTTGATTTCTGCCTTTTGATGGGAGCAACTCACTTTCATCCTAGAAGGTTGAGTAAAATAAGTAACTTAACACAAAAATGTAGCAAAACTATCATTACTTTTAGAGTTAGGATTAAAATAACTATTTCCCCTCAAGGTGTGATCATATAAATGTCAAGTTTAAACGAAACAAATCAAACCACTTCAAGTGACCTGGTGGTCTAGGGGTAAGGTGTCGGACTTCTGTGCTGGGGTTCGGGGTTCAATTCTCGGTCCCGGCACAGATTTAGCTGATTACCAAACCCTTCCTTCACCTCTGTACAAGACTTCTTGTGAATGTGGGGAATGCCAGGCCTCCACCGTGGTTCGGATTCCACGTTAAGCTGTAGGTCCTCCATTTCATCTCCCAACTACCCTATCATTACACATTAGCTAAGTGCGTAAAACCCAAACGGGTAGTAAGACGCAGTGATAATAATAATAGTAATAAAAATAATAATAATATATATTCAAAATGATTTATTAGTCTGTTTGCTCACTGTTTGCCAGAACAACATAAAAAATGAAAAAAACCTAAAGCAAGTTTTGTTTCGAGGATAGCGGAAGAAACTACTGATGTTTCATCCGCTTCCCAACTGGTTGTTTTTTATCAATTTTAAGTAATAGACAAACTAGTTGAGAGATTCTGGGGTTTCACAAATACTCCTGGACATAATGCAGAATCTATCACTGGATGTATTCAGGCTAGTTTGGAAAAAGTTGTAGATAAAACAGAGAAATTGATTTCCGAAAGCTACGATGGTGCAAACGTGATGAGTGGTCACCACGCTGGTGTTCAGGCTCTTATTCGACGTACCTACAAGAATGCACAATTTGTGCATTGCTACGTACATCAGCTCAATCTGATTGTCGGCCAAGCAACCAGTTCAAATCAACAAGTTTGAATATTTTTTTCCAACGTAAGTTAAATTACTAACATTTTTAGTAATTCTCAACAAACTATTGCTATTCTAGATAAAACTGTTAGAAAAAAGAATAGCTCATTGTTCAGCTACCAGGTTGAATTTCAAGAGCCGAACTATCAATACAGTGTATGAATACAGGGAACAGTTGACTGACCTCATGGAAAAAATATCCATCATCATCGAAACAGGCTGTAACAATAAATCAAGCAGAGGATATTCGGTGTATGTTAAAGGATTTAATATTTGTGATCTATTATTATTATTATTATTATTATTAGCACCGCGTCTTACTACCCGTTCGGGTTATACACACTTACGCTAATGTGTAATGGTAGGGTGATTGTGAGATGAAATGAAGGACCTACAGTTTAACGTGGAATCCGAACCACGGTGGAGGCCTGGCATTCCTCACATTCACAAGATGTATTGTCAGAGGTGAAGGAAGGGTTTGGTAATCAAATAAATCTTTTCCGGGACCGAGGATCGAACCCCGGCCGCCAGCATAGAAGTCGGACACCTTACCCCTAGACCGCCAGGTCTCCTATTTGTGATCTAGCTCACAGTTTTTCACAATATTATGCCACGCGTGGATGTGTTATACAAGTAGCTTCAGAAAACACTGATGCAGCACTCATTAGAAAACATGTAAACACTTTCCAGCAGTCAATGGAAATAGAAAGAAAAAGGATGGACACAGTGACCATGAAGGTATCGGAAACAGAGCCAATATCAAAGAAAAGGAAGGGAGAAAATATTCACATAAATAGAACTGTGGCAGCTAAAGAAATATGTGATATCATGAATCAAGTAAAAGAGAGATTGTCTTTTACAACTCCTAACTCTGCCATTTCTCTCCCTGAAGCTGAAAAATTTCAGGAGTATAAGAAAAAGTTTCCAACTCGGCTTGTTGAGCAAACAATAGATGTTTATTCCATATTAAAGCAGGACCGTCTGAAAACTGAACTAGGAGTAATTTAGAGAAGACCAGATTTCAGAAATATGAATGGTGCCATTAGTCTTCCTACAGTTTGTTATTAAAAATAGCTTGTGAACTAAGTTTTGGAGACCTACAAACTTTGCTAATTATTTCTACTATTCCAATGACCACTGCTGAGGCCAAGAGATGCTTCTCAACTTTAAAACGAATTAAGACATTTTCAAGTAGCACCACGAGGGAAGCCAGACCGAGCGCTCTACCCATTATCACAAGTGAAAGAATATGATAAAAAATGACATACATAAATTCAACAAAAATGTTATTAATTTTTTTTGCCTCAAAAAAACACAAGCGAGTGGGGTGGACTTGATTTACAAAAATTGTACTTGAGTAATCAGCATTAAAAGGTAAATTGTAATCAATATTGTAATAGTATATTTCTTTGTAGAAAGTAAAATGTTACAGTTTTTCTACCTATGAGTGTTCAGTTGTGTTTTTTTTACATGTGAAGGGTACAGGGGAAGAACCTGTTAAGTCCAAAAATATTGAAATTGAAATTATTAGTGCTATCTATAGCTAAGCCAAGGTACTTTAACCTAGTAAGACACCCTGGTTAAAAAGTTGGTTGGTACAGCCAGTATTTATTGTTGAAATATACCCATACAGGCTAAAAACATGTTAAGTTCATTTTGTAAACATTGAAATACTGGTTAAAAACAAGGAGAGTCCAAATTTTACAAAAAACAAAACAAGGAAATTAACAGTAATGTTGGTGTCACTAATACTTGCAAGAAAGGAATTAATTTATCTAAACAGTAGACTTTTCGTGAAAAGAATTTATCTTTGCTGAGTGAGTGTTATTGTTTAAGATTTATACATAATATTATGCATGTAGCGTAAAAGTTTAAACTTTTTAGGTTTAAGGGATACGTATGATTCAACAGAAAGTGAGATGGAGCTAGCCAACAATGAATCCAAAAAGAAAAGAAGCCATTGTAGAATTACAGATGTCAATAAGAAACTTAACCTCCAAAGCCATGAACTTGGGGAAAACTGTAATTGCACACGGTTTAAAATGTTTCTCAAATATTTCAGAAGATGAAAGAAAAGATTTGATTTCAAGTTTTAATTTGTTGACAAGCAATGATAGCCAGAATCCCTATCTATGCGGTTTGATTACTTTGAATTCAATTCAACGTCATAGGCCTAAACATGATGAGAACATTGCAAAATTGAGAGATTATTCCTTCAGTTACAAGGTGCGAGTAGTGCGCGGTGGTCGTACCATAGAAGTTTCTGTTTGTCGTTAAGGATTATGGCAATACATGGTATATCAAGAGGTAAAATTTAATACTTACAAACCTCACTGAAAAATACTGGAAAGACTCCAAAAGACAAATGACATAAGCATACCAATCGCCCTCGGAAATTGCCAGGACAGATAGTTAATGCAGTTCACACAAACATCCGTTCGTTCAAAGGTAGAAAAAGCCATTATAGCCTGCACGATGGTACAAAAACTTACTTGCCAGAAGATTTGAACAATACAAAAATGTATTAATTGTACGCTAAGAAATATCCTAGTTTACCAGTAGCCTATGAATCTTACAAAACTATTTTTGAAAATAAATTTAATATATCGTTTTGATACCCACGCCCTGATAAGTGCTGTATATGTGATGCATATACTGCTCAAATGAAAGCACTAGATGTAGAAAAGGTTACAATGACCGAGGAAGCTAAACTTAAGAAAATATACACTAAAAAAAAATAACCACAAAGAATTTAGTTCACAAAATGAAAGCTGAAGTGTTTTACAAGAGGAAACTAGATGCTAAAATAAAAAGTAGACAGTCATTGAATTTGAAGGCTATAGCAATGGACTTTTTGAAGAACCTGCCAGTTCCTAACATAAGCAAAAATGATGTATACTATAGGAGACAACTGACAATCAATACATTTAATACTCATGTGTTATCAACAGGCCAATCAGTTATGTACACTTACCCAGAGATAATAGGCAAAAAAGGTTCTGACGAAGTCTGCTCAATGCTTCACCATTTTATTTGTCAAATCTTGAATAAAGAAGTTAGAGTGCTCTAAATATTTTGTGATTCTTGTTGTGGCCAGAACAAGAATGACACTTTGTTAAGATTTGCTCATTATGTTGTGCATGTTGCTAAAAGACTTGATTCTGTGCAAATGACTTTTCCCATCAGAGGGCATTCATATCTCGAATGTGACAAAAACATGGGGCTTATTAACCAAAGGTCAAGACTAGAGCTACCCTATGAATGGGCAGATGTATTTAAAGATTCACACAGGAATCCCTTTCCTTTTGAAGTAATTGGAGTTGACCAGGAATTGTTACGACAATGGACATCATTTTTGACACTGAGATACCGTAAAAAGTGTTGTTTTGTTACTAGACCAGTAAGAGAGCTCATGGTTACCAAACAACACCCATGTCTTACTGAGCATAGGCTATCATTTAACGGTACCTGGGGGCAGTCAGTTGGGACAGAGCCAAAGCAAGCTAACTCATACAATGAAAAGCTGGCATCTCAAGAGTTCACACTCCCCGAACAATCCTATCAAGGTAGGTTAATGTATTTTAAATATCAAATTTTCTTAAGTTGTATTAGTAAGCTACTAAACACTAGCCTATTTACAATATTATTGATCTTATAATTATAATATAGAGTGTACACATTTGATTTTTTGTGTTTTGGTTCATCTTTTGTTTCAGAATTACTGCCAATATCGGTAGAAAAATTTCGTGATTTACAAATACTCAAAAGGTTTTGTGGACCCATTGCAGAGTTGTATTTTTCAAATCTCCCACATGTTTAAGAAGTGACCATTTAAATTACTATCATAAATCATAATAATTGACAATAAGCAATGAAGAGACTCTTTGAAATATTAATACAGCCTAGTTAAACTATTTTTGAATCTATTGGACTTTCCTTTTTTATAGCCTGTAAAAGTGGACTTACCTTGTTTTTAACCAGAATAACATGTATCTTAGTTGTATTTATTTTCATTATTAATTTCAAGCAACACTTACAATGTTGATAGCTATATGTACACAAGTATATAAACTCTAGTAACAATAAACAATCATTTGGGGAGTGTGACTTTATTTGATCACTAGGTGATCTTGAATGTTAAAAACTACTCTACTGGAAAATTTGTGTTTTGTGACTTAACATGTTTTCCCCTGGACCCTTCATGTAGAAACACAAATGCCTTGAACCTATATGTTACGTCATACCTGTAAATTTTATTTTCACAATTTATGTATTGTGAACCCCCATTTGAATAACCCACAAGCCACCATTGGTCTGGTCTAACACGAGAGTAGTGCGTTGGACCATATAGCCACCAAAGCTGGTGTTAATATCAATTCAAAACTCCCATAAACAACCTTAAGAATTGAACTAGCATGGAATTTAGTTTGGGGAAGCCCCGGATTCCTCCCAAAAATGCCCTAAATATGATACAATGTATAAACAAACTTAGTAAAAAACTATAGTTGGGTTGAATCCTCTATTAAACAAATCAGAATCAGAATCTTGGGAAAATTATGAACATAAGAGTAAATATAATATAATGATTGAAAATATAAATATGAATTAAGTGTTAACATTCTTTCTTACTGTCCATTCATTATAACATTCAGCTAAGTGTTAAATTACTGGTCTGGGGCCTGGTTGTTGAGTTGATCCTATAATTATAATTGGTTCCGAGCCACCATTAAGCAGTATTAAAGCTATAAAACAAATTTCACTTTGGAGAACTGAAAAAAATAAAAAATAATCTTTTTGAGGATTTGATGCTTGAATCTGACATTTTCTCGAATCCTCGAATATCCTTAAGGATTCAAATGTTCCATTACTAAAAAAAAAAAACTTTTACTAGAAGATATTGTACAGTTTGTGAATCTACACCTTCAGCAGCAACACTTGTCTATCATAGTCTTATTTCCGAAAGTGAGCTTGTAACTTAAAATGTGAGAGTTTAATGAAATGTTAAATGATCTTCTTGCTACAGATGTGAGCTATATAGTTCGCAGGACATCTAAAACGTTTCTAATTTACAACCATGAAACATCATATTTCGTTAAAGTGAAGCTTGTTGATGAACCACCTAGGGTAAAACAACACTTTGATATCACTGTTTTTCATGTGCAATGTACCTTCTGTTATCATAAACACACAGCCATTAGGTGTGTGTGAAGCTTCGAAAAGTTGAAGTCGAAGGTAAAATCTCCTTTGTTTTTGACTTCGACATCTACAATAACCTTCACATATTCAAAAAATTTTGAAGGAAGGATAAAACTTCGATAAACTATCAAACAATTTAATTTTATCTTACTAAATATTATATATTTCAATATTTAATAATTTTAAAACCGTCACTAAACAGAATTTTAACACCGAAAAGTAATTTAACCGTCATGATGTAAGAATAGATCAAAATCGGTTAAGTAAATGTTTATATTATTATATTCACTATCGTCGACATAATTTTGTAAAAAATAAAAATACCTACAAAGAAATAACACCATGGTCACTGGTATGAAATAGAGGAAGCACTTTAGTTGTGCTATCGTCCCAGCTCGTGTCTAATGTTTAGTCCTTAATATTCCATCTCTTTGGAATTGTCTGTGACAAATTTACTAGTGCATTTTGTCGATAAAGCTTGATCCACACACTTGCCGAAAAATAGAAAGCATAATATGTGCAGTAATTCACACACTTTAAGTTGACCCATGATGCATTGCAACGCTTTAAAACAACTGATTAACAACAAATTTTATTTTCTAGTAGACAAATATATATTTTAGATCATTCTCCCAATGGATGTTTTCAAATTATAACGCTGTGTCATTGTACAATTTAATACATTGATACAAGCTTTACATTAACGTGTTATTTCAAATCTCCTCACAACGGCCAACAAAGCTGTCTGCTCGCTTTTAGCTCTACAGCGCATGCGCACTGATGTGAGATGGTTGGTTCTGAGTTTTGATTGGTTCTCGTGCCTAACATCTCAAGCAGAGCGGACAAAAATTTGAAAGCCACTATAAAATCTACTCAAATGTTCTGATTGTTTAGGGGTTTAAAAATTTAATTTTCTGATGCATTTTTGAAATTTTATCGAGTGTCAAAGTTTATCGATGAAATTTGCATTTTTTCAATTTTCAAGCCGAATTTTCTCCGGGAAGAGCGAAAAACAGTAAAACCGTTTATTTATGCAAGAACCATGGTACTAATAGATCTTACTTAAGTTGAGAAAACAGGTCTTTCACATAAAATGAAAAACCCTAGGAGAGCCAATAATAGTGAACACTCTGTATTTTATGTCAAATGATGCCGAAATCTTGATTTCCTATGGAGTGACCCATAATATGCTTTCATGCACTTAATAAAGGTATTCTAGTAAACTTATAGTTGGAGTTTGAATAAAAATAGTTTTATAACTACATGTTGATGGATGCTAAGCAACATGATTCTTACCTGCAAGAATTGAACATGTGTTGATGAAATGGCTGACAAGAATCTTCGAGACAGTGACACAGCAATAATGCATCATATAATCCAGCAATGGTTTGTTTTTCATTTCCTTGTTTCAACCTCAAGTTACAAATCTTAGGTGATGTATAAACATTGTCATGAACGTCCAACCTTGATTCATCACAGATGGAGAGACAATCAAAGGGTGTGAATGTTTGATCTAGATGGAATCAAAATTAAAGATGGATATTAATTTAGGCCCTTATTTATTTTTCATTGCGTCTTAGTACCTGTTTGGGTTGTACACATAAATTAATTACGCTAATAGTAGAGGGATGAGGAAGGTATCATTTTACAGAAAATGTATTATCATTTGCATGGATTATTATTATTATTATTATTATTGCATCTTACTACCCGTTCGGGCTATACACACTTACGCTAACGTGTAATGGTAGGGTGATTATGAGATGAAATGGAGGACCTACAGTTTAACGTGGAATCCGAACCACGGTGGAGGCCTGACATTCCACACATTCACAAGTTGTGATTAATACACGTCTTGTCAGAGGTGAAGGAAGGGTTTGGCAATCAGATAAATCTGTGCCGGGACCAAGGTTAGAGCCCCAGACCTCAGCACAGAAGTCCGACAACTTACCCCCAGACTGCCAGGTCACCTTTATTATTCTTAAAATTAAACATGAATTAATTTGTAGAATGTAGTTTTACATAAATTGTGTATGTGTGTAAGCATTGATTCAAAATTCCTTGTTAACNGGAAAAAACCTCAGTACACCCAACTCGGATTCCACCCCTGATTTCCATGTTACCGGCAATCCCATCTTACACACGAGAGAAATATTAGAATGTGCAAATACAGAAGCAGGATGCTGCAATGTCCTGGTTACAAACTGGCACCTCGGCCCGTAACCCTATCCGTCGTCATGGAACAAGCAGCATGAGGATGATTAGGGGAAGGGAAAGCCACTTTTAGGTTTATTACTGCTTGTACCAGCCAGGGGTGCAGAATATGTCCGAACACGCGAACGAGGTTTGGGGAAATTTGGGACAGGGAACTGTCCAACAATTTTGTTGACGTTTTTAGTACATTTTGGTTCTGATAGGGTAGTTACATTTGTATGAAAAACAAAGGTCAATGACACTTAACACCGACACTATCAGTGTGTGCCATAGTGAGACAGTATCGACGTAAGCACCAATATTTGCGTGTCTAGGGGCTAAGATACTGTGTCAGAGTTCTATAAGAAGTCAGAGGTTGAGAAAAGGGGCAGAGGTAAAATCTAATAATTTAACCTGGCTAATGGCGTGATTGAGTGATGAGTCATCAGTTACCTACTCTACCGCGAGTGTTAGGTAGCTATGGTGAGCAGGTGGGGGAGGGTAGGGAAGGCTGAGCGATGTTTGGTTTTAGTTTGAATTCAGTCACTCTTATATCACAGACTAATTACATGGTTATGTGCACAAAGTTTATTTAAACTTGTGACATGCGCATTGTAATAATTGTGTAGCCATGAAATTTTTTTAGTGGACCTACTAAGGTTTGTACAATAGATAAATGTCTAAAAAAATTAGATGGTTTAGTAAATAAATGCTTATTATGTCAACTGTGCTTATTATGTCAACTGTGCTTGTTGTGAATGGCATGGCAGACATGATAAACTCGGATATCACGTTTCTAATAAACATCCCCAAGAAATAAGTTTTGTAAAATGTAAATTATGTGATCAGTAAAAACTCATAGTCGTAAATAGCGATAGTATTTCTCAGAGTGTGGTTGATAGTGATAGACCGTGCAGTAGTGGTGAGTCTACGAAAAAACAAAAATTCTATGAAAATCAATCATTAAATCAAGGCCTCCTGGAATTACACTCCATTGCCTCTTACTCTCAAGACGTAAAATTAAATGTTGGTACCGGTAATCCTACTGGTATCAATGAACAATTAATAACAATATGTAATGCACACAAGGAGATGGTAAGGTCGTCAATTATGGGAGATAACTAAAGTTTTTATAAGGTAGATACTATAAAAATAACTAAGATTAAAAATATGTTTAGATATGAATTTTCCAAACAATGTAGTAGGTAATAATAATCCTTATTCCCTTCAGCCTCTATAAAATATTCAATGTTTTATTTTGAGCGCTATGGTTTTCTGGGGAACTTTTTAATGTTATATTCTGTGGAAATATTGGATCTCTGAACATATTCTGCACCCTTGGTACCAGCGCCTGTGTTCTTGTGGAAAAATTGTTTCCTTTCATCTAGCATCAAACTTGACCTTTAAATACCACATTTGTGAATTACATTATGTTGCCTCTGAATAGCCTTAAAAAAAAGTAAGGGAAGGCAACAGTTTAAAACATAGAGAGACTCACGACTCTTGCTCCGATCATTCACACAACGGGAGTGTTTGTCTTCACAACTTCTGTTCTATCATCTACAGGCAGTGTTTATTGTGTGTACTTTGGTTTGGTTGTATTACATCTAGTATAGTCATTGAGAAATTATCAGAATTATCTCAATCAGTCAAGTAAAAAATAGACGTGTGCTTTGTGATGTAAAAAATAACACTATCGTAACTGATCAATTGTGGATAGAGTGGTCACAGCTTTCTCAAAGTGTTAAAATACCTTACATAAGTTTTTTTTTTCAAAATTAAGAAAATTATTTTTACATTTAAAATTGTAATTTTAAAATGATATCAGATTAATATACCTAAACAATGGAGGCGTATGAAAGACTGGGCATTATTATAACCTTTTAATTGTTTTTAATGATAAATGTGTTTTTTCTTCATAAAAATGATGAAATTCAACGTAAGATTGTTTTTCCAAGAAGATGGTATTTGCTTGAGATATTTCCGTTAATCTTGTTGTGGTTTATTAACAATTGATTGACTCGCTTTGGTGGCCTCATAGTCTAAGGCATTACTCTCACAATAGATCAGACTGCCAAAGATGAGAAGATTGGGGTTCGATCACAGTTGGGTGTACGGTACAGAGGGTGATTTTCCCTCAATGGTTTTCCACACCCCTACACGTAAATACGGATACACTTTGTCTAAATTAATACTTCCTAATCCCTGAAATATTAATGTAATTAGTACAGAGATGTATAACCCGAAGGAGTAGTATGTTAAGGAGTGATGCTAAAAATAAACTTTAACCTTCTAAGAACTAAGATTAGTCAAGACAAACTGCTAAGGACTACCAATCACAGCAATCGCATCGCAATGAAAGCAATGGCAGAGAAAGGGTCCATTATTATGGAAACAAATTCAACATGAAATAATTCTATGAACAAAGTTATTTCAGAAAGAATTTCTAATAATCTAAAAACCTTGGGAAGCATGTTGTCTTAGAAATTTTTCTGAGAAATTACAAGTTCTCATTAGGAGGTAAAACTTCCCATTAGAATTTTTAATAACCATTGCTTCACGGATTACATCTGCTTGTGCCTCGTTTTAGACAATTTCTTCTTTCCAAGAGTTAAATTGGAGGTAGTCTTCAACTTTCTCATTGGTTGGCCCGATCATTTCTAAATACAATTAAGGCCGGCTGTACACGTACCAATAATGTCGGTGTTGGCGCCGGTATCGGTGTAACTGAAATTCCGTGTAATCTTATGGTGAGGCTGTACACGATGCTGACATGAAAACATTATCAACATTCTCGTGGTGACCAACATTTTGGAGGTGTGCTGGCAGCCCCCTCGATAAATACACCAATATTGGTGCACAGAACCATGTGGTCTGTCATTGTTGGTCAGTCTTTCGAAAGGTTTCATATAGTTGTGTATATTTTGTAAGGGTAAACATGTCTAGCAGCTTTAACTATGACATTGTGACCTTGATAGAATTTGTAGAGAACAGAGTGTGTTTGTGGGACCAAACAGGGGAGGAGTTCAAGATTCCTTGCAGCTACTACTGGGTGTTGACAAAATTCTCTTTCTCTTCTGTTTTGATGTCGTCTCCTCCGGAGATGAACACACTAGAATAAACCTATTTGTCACTGGAGTAATGTTTAGCTTGACACTACTCACGAGACTGCCCGCCTCCAAGTCACCGACAACGATATTGTCGGTGTGTGTACAAGCACCCTGGCTGGTGTCGATGCAACACCGATGATATCGGTACGTGTACGACCGCCCTGACAGATGTGGAGTTTACAGACCGTTTCCAAAATATTTGGGTCAATAACCAAAGCATGTCTGGCTAACTTTCCTAAGTCATATAACTTGACTACAGTATTGTTTTATTATTATTGCATTAATGCAAAGGGGGTCCTAGCTAGCCCTCTGACATTCTTAATAAATTTAATATAAAATCTATTTCAACTATGCATCTTGAAATGCTGAGGTAATAAAACCTTAACCCAAGCCTACCTGAAATACATGGTAGAGATAAGAGAGATTGATCTGGTAGAAATTCCATCTTTAATTCATAGTTATAATTAATTCAATAAAAAGATTCATTGGTAAGATATAAGTAAATTATTTTGTCAAATTGTAAGCAATAAGAATGTAGATTTTATTCTAAGCTCTATTTAAATTTTCAATACCAACACTAAAAACAAACATTCTCTTCTAAGACGTCTTGACATGATTATTTCTCTACTAAATTCAGACTCGGTTTTATTAAAATTCTTTTAATATAAATTTCTTTTACATATTCATTATTTATTAAGTTAAGTTTAAATTAAATACATATGAATATAAATGAATCTACTTGAGCAAAGCTTTGAATAGATGTCTTATAATAATATAAAAATTTGTTCACGCCAACTTTTGGGTACATTTCTGGAGAAATTGAGTAGAGGTGTAATTTAGGAGCAGATGAAAGAAGCTGTTCTCTCTGAGGCTACGCAGAAACATTTTAAGTCATTGGTTTCTGTAAAATAACTTGATGGAGATATGTGGATGAAATGTTCGAACTGTCGTCTGGATACCAATGTGTAAGAGAGAATACAGCTTTCGGGTATATTATTGTCTCCTAAACACATATAAAGCACTGTGGAATTTTGAAATTATTCATTAATTTAATTGAATATTTAAGATACATATGTGTGATTAATTAAATTTTATGAATTTGTTGAAAAAAGGTTTGAAGAGCAAAACAAAGTTAGAAACTTGTGAGTTTTTTTAAATGAAACGGCATGGTCTAATATGTACTATGATTTTTTTTAAGGAAGCGCTTTTAGAAGGATGTATCTGGGCCTCTAATTTTGAAACGTGCGAGTAGCGAGTCGCTAGCGTATTTCTCTCATCTCGCACACAATCTTGCAAATCCCTAATTTTGAAACTTCTACGCTGCGAAAACTGACGTCACACGATCGAATAGCGAGCGGATTCCACTCGCCAGCCTCACACCGTGCGAGACAGGCCTTGGCTATCGAATAGGCAGTAAAATAACAAAATGGATGCCATCCCCCTCTTCGGTTGCAGCTTTCTGAGAGTGATTTTGTTGAAATAAACTTACCATGGTACAATATAGGTTTACAGAAGAAAATAATATGATTGCTTTGTACACTTTATACAAACCTTTAATAGAAATATTTGTTTGTGTGAAAACATATTATTATATAATTTAATTTTTTCAAATTTCCTTATTCGTCAGTTTGGTCAAGTCGGTATAGTGACCATCTGATGATCTAAGGTTTGCGTGTTCAAATTCTCGCAAGGCTGTTTTTTTTTAATTTATCAGACTTTAAACTCTAATTTTAAATTATCGTATTAGTAAGCATTTAACATGTTTTAAATATATTTTATATAAGTACACAAAGTATTTGAACCTAAGTAGACTAACATAATAGTCCTTAAAAATAACGTGAAAAAGTATAAAATTAACAACGCTAGGCCTACATTAATTTTGAAATTTTGTATGTATAGGTGATTATTTAAAAATTAAATTAATGGGGTTTATGACTTACATTGTACACATTTTAAAATAAGGCTACGTAAGCTAATTCTTATACGCATATTAAAAATTTTTAGGGTATTTTTGTGTTTTAAAAATAGTTGCGAAAATAAAATAATATATTACTGAATTCTAATTACAAAAACATTATTTAAATTCAGACAAAAAATTAAAATATTATAATCGGGATGGAATTGAACTCGTGAAAACTCGTGTTTGGCTCAAGCACGCTACCAAGTGTACTAAACTGATTAGTTCTTAGGAATATGGTTTTACTTCTAGTGATATAACTTTGAGAACATTTTGAGTCAACAAGCTTAAACGTATACAACTGGAAGATGGTTTCCC
>CABEEJ010006717.1:27190-37308 GCA_901482245.1 Timema douglasi | reverse complement strand
GTAAAACAAATATGGCCACTATGCGAAAACCAAAAACAATAAAAATTAAATAATAGTCATTTTGAACTACCAACATGTAAGGGCAAATGCGAAGAAAAAATCAATTTTTTTTAAAATAGTCAAGCAACCAGTGTTGGACCACTTGATATGGAATGACCCTGTTGGGTCCACAAGGGTCAACACTTAGCATTAAAATTTCGACTTCCTGTTAAAATGTTCGACATTTTATTAGGTGTTGCACATCTTCAAGTCATCGCATTGCTATTAAATTACTCATTTATAAATTTCAACCAATAAAAAAAATTAATTATTGACTATTGAGTCCAAGGTGGAGATAGCTTATTGCTGTACAAACATTTCTCCTAAGAGGTTGAAGGAAAAACAACAAACTTTTAGAGACCCACTTATATTTAATTATTTTATGGCATTGGAGAATTATTGCGTTAAAACTTAAGTAGCATCTCTTTAGGACTAAACCCCACAAAATTGTATCAATATATTTCCCAATATCTAAGAAAGGGTTGGTTTTATAAAAATACATTTCACATAAAAGTTTTTTATTTTTAATAGTACTACAATTTTGCAATGATAAGTTATTTGATATCTCAAATAGTTGCGGAGATACGGAAATTTCAGCATCTGTAAAGTACCCTAAAAGTCATTTTCACGGGAAAATGAAAATATCCGGTTTATTTATAATCTTAATCAACACTTAGATACGAATTATAATCAAAATCCTTGTAACCAATTTTGAAAAACTGATTTTTTCTCTTTTTGCCCTTTATTAAACTACTCTTAATTTTAAGTTTAAACAGACACACCGACAGATGGAATTGCAAAGACCACTTTTTATGGTTTAGTGGTCATGAGACGTTGATATTCATCAACTTATCAGGTTAGAATTTTTTAAAGGTTGCAATACTTTACCTTTTGTGTTCGAAAAGTTAATATAAATATATAAATATTTGCGTATAGCTTGAAAGTTATTGGTTTTATAAAATTATGCTTCGAATAAAATATTTGTAATATAAATAGATCTACATATTTGTACTGATTAGTAATTTCATATCTCAAATATTCGGAAATATGATAAAAATTATAATTTACGCATCAGACCGGAGCCCTTAAAGTCATTTTGCCAAAATATTGAGAGTAGCCATTTTGTTTGGTATATTTATAAATGTTTAGAAATTAAATTTAATCAAAATCAATTTTTTTCTCTTTCTGTCATTCTATAAACTACCCTTAATTTGAGGTTTAGATAAACAATTTTTTTTTTTAACTCATGGAAACCCTATGAAAATCCTAGATGACAAGTTTTATCCTGATCGGTAAAATAGTTTAGGCTCTAGTTGAAGGTACAGACATATACATACAGACAGATAGACAGACGGACGGGAATTCAAAAAACACTTTTTAGTATCCGGGGGGTCATGAAATATCGAGATTCATTAAAATCTCGAGTTCAATTTTTGTTACGATCACAATACTTTCCCTACCTGTAAGATAGCGATAAAGTAAAAATGACAGTTGCAGATCACATGACTTGACATATAAACCAAATAGGGTGTATCTTTTGATGTGAGAACCATTTCACAAGTAGATTCAGGACACAAAAACATTTAACTAGAAATACATAAACATTTATCTTATTTAACTTGTTTCTGAGTGATAGTAAATTTTGGTTCAGCTAATTCTTATGACAAATAGAACTAGCATAAATTATTTCAATGAACTGCTTAAAAACAATGATTGATGTATTTCTGGTTATTCTGTAGACACAAAATAATATAGCATGCTTTTCCAGATTGTTCTTTTGATAAGGACACTAGGTGTAGTAAATTATTACTTTGCTGTGCATTTGAAGGGATAATGATAATGATATATGAGATTGATCAGTGCACACAAATTTCAGTATTATAGAAAGTTTTACATAAGACTGTGTGGAGAGTTTTATGGTTCTTACAACCATATCTGTTCCATGTTAAGCGAATACAGGTGCTTAGCAAAAATGACTTTGCCCTCTCCAAGAAGCTTTTTTTAGTTCCTGCAGAATTATGCCGAGGAGTTCTATTTTATACCTGGTATATCATTTACCGATACAGCTGAATTAATTAAGATGAGGTAGTCAATTTTCATAACACTCATCATTGGGCTGAAGAAAATATACATGCTATTCTTAAATCATAGCACGAACAACCATTTCTTGAAAATGTATGTCAGACAATTTAATCGGATTGGAGATAGATAGGAGAATTGTATGCCAATTTCTTAGCAATCATTTGAATGTGCTGTTGAAGGAAGTCTCACTTGATATTATACATTATATGTGATTAATGCTTTACGATGCTGCACCACATTTTAGCTGACTAGCTAATGAGTGATTTAATAACAAGTTCAGGACCTATTGACTGACATGCTCGCTTCCCAGACTTAATCGTCTGTACTTTTATTTCTGAATATATCTGAAGACGATTATTTACACAACGCCCATTTATAGTGTTTAAACATTTCTCCAATGTATTAAACCAGTTTGTCTGCGAATCCGAGAATATCCTGTAATAAAACGAATACGATTATAGGCTTGCATTTAAGGGAAAGGTGGTCATTTAAAGAATTTCCTGTAAAAGTAAATGACTACACATGGATGGAAAGCAAAAATTGATATAGCTTGTAAACAAGGTCAAAGAGAACACTTATAAATAATATGAACTTTTTCACTATGTTTGTGTCCTGAGTCCACCCCCAAAAGGGACTTTACATTTTAAGGTACATCCTGTATAGTAAAAGAATATTAGTAAGATTTATAGCTGTAACAAGGTTCTCTTACTATTTAAATGGTAGCATGGCTACTTTTGGAATTGTTAGGAATGGTTCAATCGTATAGACTATATCAAAATATCCCTTATATAATCGATAAGGACGTGTGACAACGTTCTTACCCCTCACCTCTCTTTCTCTTTCTCCGCAAGTTGTGCAATAGTTAGCTACCTGGTAATGCCTGTGTTAGTGACTTGTCATAGAAACCTTCTAGAAAGGACGAGGTGGTATCTGCAGTAGACACAAAATGTGAAGGGGTTTGTTGGTATCGAGCCAATGATAGAGTTCGCCATTCTGGCAACAGAGCGTTCTTCTGGTTGCTTTCTCACTTGACGCAGTAATTAAAAATATTTCCGTCAGTGACTCTTAGAACAGATTTCCCAAGTGACATTTGAAATTGTTAATCTAAAACTTTATCAAAAGTAAATGTGTTTCTAGAGCTAATAACGTTTTTTTTTTTATAAATAGTTAATAATGTATGGTTATTATTTTTAAAATAAAAAAAATAAGTAGAAATGTATGGCATACCAAACACAAATGATAAATATCAATTTTTATAATAGGATTTTGGCTGAAGAAAAGGCGTATCCTTTCAGAGGTCCACTCATTTTTTAGGTCAGGATGGCATTGCCGTAATAGTAAATAATTAGTAAACATATTATAGTTTTAACACACTATATAACATGATAGATCAAACAAAAATATGTATACTTCCGTTATTTAATGTAAGTATACAAAATGTGAAAATTATAAAAATAGGTAACTTAGTTGCTTTTTGCTAAACTATAAATTTAGATTTTGGACACATCTCGTGGTCACTCTTCTTATAAGACTGGTGTCATGCGCTGAACTATCAAGTAGTGCAGGTCACGTACAGACAAATTTTAATATTAAGAACTACTAGTTCTACTATCCTATATTCATACGTCAATTAATGTGTTTTGCAACTTTAATTGTGATAATTAATATTATCAATACCTATAAACTAATATAAAATATATAGTAAAAATGCTATCAATGTTGACCTCAAACCTTTCTTCCTACAAAAGTGCAACTGCAACCATTTATATTCGTACCAATGCTAAGCAGACATATTTTTATATACATTTAAATTACCACAAATACTTTGAATTATTTTATATGTAAATAAATTAAGAAAAAAAATTGAAATAATTTTGACCTACATTATTCAAACCAAAATAAATTATACCTTGAATTTCTTAACTAATGGATATTTGGAGCACCTTTTATAAAACGCAGACATATTTTGGGCAATTATCATTGCTAACATTTTACTATATTAATAGTTATGTCTCGGGATACTTGCAACTTACTTTATTTATAAATACTTGCAGCTAATATAATATTGTAGTTGCTAGAAAACCTTTAGCCACACTTAAGCATTATTCAAATTAAACATTGATGTTTTCTATCTTAGGGGTTTACACATATTTATGTTAGATTTTAAATTTATCATTCGAGGTTAAGAGCCTGCTTTGCTTCATATAATTATGTATTTAGAACAAAATCTTCTAGTCTTGTAGTGCAAGTATCGCCCTCCATGACCGCCTTCGGACTTCTTTCTGGCTGAATTCTATCTACAGGACCATCCCAGCGGATCCATCTACTTAGCCATATGGGGGCGGTTATTGAATACACATTTCAAAATGTTCGCAAACATTTTTCATAGGTTTTAAAAGAAGACTATAATCGAGAGGATGGAGTCACATCTTCTCTAGTACGACAGTGTTGGGCTCTAAGGGGGGGCGGGGGGTGAGGGGGGAATATTTTAGATAATTTAATTTTTTTCCTTAACTAACCCTTTTTTTACAAATAAATAGTTATACTAATACATCCACTCCATATATTATGAATATGTCACTTTTTATTAATGTTTTTAATAATAATTTAGTTATTAATTACATTTTCCGCGTACCATGTATTCAAACCCTTACGGAATATATTCCGGAATATTTAGATAGAAGTGGAGTTGGTATTATTTTTTAGGAAGTGTGCAGGAAGATTGGAAAGCAATTTAAGGGAAAATAACTCGGTTCACACGCACAGGATTTGAACCCCTACCATCCATTACAGATAAACTAGATCAGATAAGACCCACTCATTTATGAGCATGTCAACTGGCGTGGGGTTTCTTGCTACATTTTAAATTAAAATTATTATTTATAAGAAATATGTATGTATGTAATTTTAAACTAAAATTGGGGAAAAAAATATTCTTTCATAAACTATGTGATATTTATAAAATATGTGATTAATTCAAATAAATGCTTGACTTTCACCCTTAAAACACGTATCTAGTGCAGTCGCCTTAAAAGTGTCCTCGTTTCGTGAGTACCACGACTGCTGTGTGTACGGGGGCTCGTGAAAGTTTAACTATATCTTCCTGTGTACCCATATGTTACCCTAGCTTCAGTAAGACTGCTTCTCTCGCTCCCCAGACTTGGGTGTCCCTAGGGGTTGTATTTGTGGTCGGAATATCCGGGAGTAAAACGTCCCTCCTTCCTTCTCCTACCTCAACAACATCCTCTTTTTTTTTAACCCCCCTTTCCCTTCCACTACTATTCCTATGTCTTCCCTGTATTTATTCATCTAATGTTCTACTCTAGCTCTTTCCCGCAACTGGTTCTTTTTTTTTTCATTCTTTCTTAGCTTTGTGTTATCACCACTTATTTGCTTCTTCTTTTCTCCGTGACACTTTTACTGTCTTGCTAGTTGTAGTCCTGTCGCGAGGCAGATTGTCCTCGACGTTTTATTGGATTCACGGCTGTTTGTCCTCCCCTGCTGTCGACGTCTTCCCCCTTTCCCTCAACCTTTCACATTACCCTCACCCAAACGTTTTTGCGACACTAGATTCTAAGTTTGTTGTTTCCTTTTATTAGATCCCCTTCTACGTCCTTCTTGAGTACCTATTTATATGTCTTTAACTCCCGTAATACATCAGAGCCTGTCCCATGTCTCGCTTAAGGGTCAGTCTTAGTGTAAAATGACACGCGTAATATCCGTCAGTGAAGAGAGCTATGACGACATTATTTTCTTTTTCCTTTCTTACAAAGTAAAACTTGTGATATTGGTCAAGAAATTGAACTAACCCGTATTAATGGGCATGTGAACTAAAATCAAAATAACCTATTTTGGTTGACCAATGATGGAGAAATTGGTGCTCGAATCTCAGACGAATGTAGTGATAACTGTTTGCTTTAAATGGTTTCCCACATCCCATCCACCTGATTGCGGGAACCTTAACCTATAAATTCTTCCTTCCTGAATATATTAGTATAAATATTTAGGTAGCCTGTACGGGTGGTAAGAGACGGAGTAAACAAGATTTTTTATCACTATCGTGAAATATATTAGTCTAAAACTCTAATCACATTACAGGCTTTAAGTATCTTACAAGCGAAGTAAGAGTACAAAATAAATACGGTAAAGTTGAGATACTTATCTGAATTTTCTCCTGTGGTGAGTACGGGGATAGAAGTGGGTAGAACACATCCAGTGTAGTAGTACCCTTCACTCGTAGTCAAATAACAGCTAGTCTACCCTGCATATATACTCCATTCACGGTAGGAATTACTCTCTGAAAGGTCTTTTTTCCTACCAATATCCTACTATATACTAGATTTCTGGTAAGAAAAATGGCCTTTCGGTAAACAATTCCTACGGTGAACGGACTTTAGATATAGTTCCATTGATCTAGTAAGAACCTTGTCTGCTAGTTGAAACAGTTCGTCCGATATAGCTTATCTATACATGTATTAAAAGTCAAATTTCTCTATAAAACACGATATTTTAAAAAATTGCGTGATATACTTTAATATATTCATATTCCAAGCTAAATATTCTACAGCTGTCACGTTTGATAAATAAATATAAAGAATTTTCTTCAAAAATTGACTATTTTGCAAATATTTCTTATGAACCTAAAGGGGTTTTATTTTCCCCTTTTGGCGGTCAGGCTATACATGTGGGAAATTATTACCCTTCCCATTACGACTGTTTTAAAACCGTCGCTTCACCAAACAATAGGAATCGGTTAAAGATACTTACGAAAGTATAACGGGGACGACAATACGACGATGGTAAGATAACGCGAACGTTTTATTGAGCCATAAGTTATTTGTGTAGCGTTCAAACATTGTTCTACTTGAGTAATTAAAATTTTATCTTCAAATCCAACAGATTGGGGTGTAATGCTAGAAATAAATCCCAACTATTAAAGGACTCACGCTAGGTTAATAAACTGATACACTCTTTAAATCTTAAATGAAACATTTAGAGATCCTGACTAAAAATATCAACTCTAATTAATATTGCATTATTACTGCCACAAAGCAATTTTATAGCTAACTGTATTGTTAATTATGCTAATATTTTTATTCACCATATATTACTATCCATCCACGCTATTTGTATGATAAAATTAATAGGTAAATACTCTGATCTGTAACAAATAATATTATTAAAATTTGGCAAATACGAAAATATTGATACAATCATGTCAAACAAATATGTAAAAAAGTATTTTTGGCATAACACTCACGTACTCAGCTGAAAAAAAATCCATACAAATAAATAAATCCACTCTTATCCAATCCCTTAGATATTGTGATATAGTGTATAGTGAATGACCTAATAGCGGCCAGATTCCAAAGACTCAAAAACACGTGTTAAATATATGTTTGAACTCCGATCACGTGATCATATTTCCCCAAACTATAAGAGACTAACGAGCTTCACACTTTATGACCATCATAAACTAACTATTGACCTCCAACTCTCCACAATACCTCTATTCACGTATACGATCAATTAACTTTAATAATAATTTCACCACTCGTGTGCAATAAAACTTATTTTTAGTTATTCCTCTTTATAATTACAATCACTTCTAAAATTCTTTCACTGTTTCAGCTTATTGCTCAAGGAATACTCTAAACAATGATATAAATAAATTATAATTGAATTGATTCAAGCTAAAACTTGCAAAATAAAATCTGCGTGGGGGAACTCAGAGATTGGGGAGTGGGATATGTGTATCATTTGTTGTGTGTATGTGTTTGTATGAGTGTGTGTGTGCATGCACGCGCGCACGTGATTAATAATGTAACTTAGCCTAAGCGCAATGTCTCTTCAAATAAACATTAACAATATTTTACCGGTGTTCCCATGTTACGTAACATATTTTATTTCGCTCTAATTTTTCTATATCTATATATTTGTGTATCTTTTTATGTGTATCATTTGTTTAGCTTATATTTTAATATTAATTATTGGTTAAATGTAAAAAAAAGGTGCTAGTCTTAACTTCGCCATCAAAGTCGATAGTTGTTATTTTATTATTATTATTATTATTATTATTATTATTATTATTATTATTATGTATACGTGAAAGTAGACCTAGTAGCTTTTCTAGCTGCCAGATGAAAATTGTACTCTAGTTTTTAGCTAGTGGACGCTAAATACCTAACATAAACAATTTGAATCAAATAGACAAATCTATTATTATTCTTTTATTTAGGATTACTCCATCCAGATATCATATTCTGAAAATTGAAAAATAACACCTGGGCACGGGAATTGAACCCGGGAGCTTTGGCTTAGTACGCCAATGCTCTAGTCGAAGGTGGCTGCGTTATCTAATAGCTCGTGATCTTAATAAAATCACACATTTGTAGCCGACAATTTCCGCACGTCCATCACAGACTCTACCTTAAAATATGAGTGTAGAATTAACTTGGGCACGGGACGATTCCTGGATACCTCAGTGGTTAGCATTGGCGTACTAAACCAAAGGTCCTGGGTTTGATTCCCGTGTCCAAGTGTCATTTTTAAATTTTCAGAATAAACAAGTTGTTTTGTGTGTTGGTTTTTTTTTATCCTCAAGGACTATTGGCTCAAAGATTTTACGCAAGAGAGACAGTAAAAGTTTATAATTTTTACATTTGTTAAGTAGGACGTGTAAATAAAAGTGTAGTTTTTATATTTTACTGTTTGGGAAACCATGTAAGCGTGACAATTATACCGTACCTAAAAATAAATCTAAATCCAAAAAGAGAAGTTTTTTTTTTGTGCCCATTTTTTCTAAAGCGCCGTGTGTACTCTCACAGGGATGTGTCCAAACGGCATGTATAAGATAAAACTAGCCGGCACGTAGTGAGATAACGTGCAGTGACGTCACATGCTATAAACGTCCACCCCGTCTCCCCCGCAAACACCCTTTCAACCCATCCCTTCTTTCCTTTCTCAACATTCAAAATACGTGCTGTTGGAGAATCCACACCCTCACCCTAACTTTTACTACCACACCCCTATGGCACTCGCGACTTGTAGCATCGGACTGTCGCTGGGTCGGTTAGTTAGTGGGTCAGGGGGTTGAAGGGAGAGGTACTTTTTTATGCGACTTTATCCTCAGAGTAATGGAGTAGCCGTGTTGACGGTAACTGTGTGTTGTTGGCGTACACCTTTGTTTTAAAATGCTGTATCCCATTATCTGTTCGCTTGTCACTCACACATGACAAAATAACATACTCAAATCTCCCCCCCCCCCTCTTTTTCTAATCTCTCTCACTTTGTTTTTACTGTCAATACTTGATAGGGCTGTCACAGCGTAGATAGTGTAAAAGGACATTGTCGCAGAAGTCCAGAGCTCGATTCTTTACCAAGTCTATGGGCCAGTTTCATAGTCAAATTTAGTACTCCTCAAGTGCGGCGCTACACTAAATACAAGATGACACCTACCTAAACCAGAATGGAATGGGCCAGTTTCCTATGCGAGAACGGCCCATTCCATTCGAGTTTAGGTAGGTGTCGTCTTGTATTTAGTGTAGCACCGCACTTGAGGCGTACTAAATTTGACTATGAAACTGGCCCTATAAAACAAATGTTCAATTTACTATATCTACTTTACTTTCACGTATCCATACGTCAAGTTATCACTTCTCCATCTGTCACGTTTGAATTATATTAACAATACATATAAATTAATAATATAATAGTAAACATGCTGTCAATTTTAGTAACAAAGAAATATATTGTATTTTCCTATGAAAATTTGGACTATCAACTTTTCCACTAGCTAACTGAAGGGGCTTCACGATTTCTCGACTCATTATTTTGTGTCTTTCTTTTACGATTACAGAGCTCCAAGTCTTACTAGCAGTTCGAGCTATCACACGCCTCGGTGGCGTAGTTGGCCAACGCGCTTGTCGTGTTGAGCTCTACTGCTGAGGACGGGGAGATCGAGGTTCGAATCTCGGTCAGGTGAACTGGGGGGGGGG
>CABEEJ010006717.1:0-27182 GCA_901482245.1 Timema douglasi | reverse complement strand
GGGGTTTCCTAAATGGTTTTCCACTCTACCTCCACGCAAGTGCGGGTTCACTTCCTCTAATTCAATCTTCCTAATCCATTAACGTAATTAGTACTTAAAGCGTACAACTCGAACGGGTAGTAAGACGTGGTGCTAAATATTATTATTATTATTATTATAGTTTGGGCTATCTGCATATCTACACTTATAGGCTAGGGATGAGAAATGTGTGGTTTTCAATAAACACAGAATACAATTTTTTACACTACGGTTTTTTTATATATGTTTCAATATCGCGTTAACACCAAAATAATTTTTTAATAAATCATCGAGTTTATTTACCCGTTCGCATTATACTCTACGCTTAGGTTACATTAGTGTAACTAATGGAGTAGGAATGAGGGAGGTAGAATTTTAAAGTAAATATACCCACATTTACGCACGTGGAAAGAAAGTAGATAGCGATTTAAGAAAAAATACGTCAATTCATCTAGCCAAGATTAGAAACCCAACCTCCTCATTGCCATAGAACCACGCAATACGTGACTAACGCCTTATACTACAAGCTCATCGGCAAGCGTTATCAGGATTGTTAATTGTACATCTCAGCATATAAGATTCATTTTCATATTTTATTTTATTACAAATTAATTTGAGAAGGCTTTTAAAAACTGTCAACATAGAGGTTTGTAATTTGTATAAAATAGTGGACAAATATAATTTGCCCAATTTTAATAAAGTAGTATTTGGCTAGTTTAACATTGGTTAATTCTAAAATTGGGATAATTTGAACCTACCATGATTCCTCATGAAATTCCTATTCAAATAAATGGTAAAAAATAACATTTATTTCTAATTATAGAAGGAAATATTTGAACATTTCAAATTTTGAAGCCTATATATTGATAATTTTTGTATTGTTTGTAATACTAATTTTAAACCTAAATTAACTATCTTTTTTAAATCATCTCATTGTCTAAGAATGTCACATAAAGCTAGTTATGACGCATAGTAAAAAAGAAAGATCTGAGTTCTGCACCAGGGTTGTGTAGTTTTCTTAGAAAAGGGAATGGGTTGGCTTCCGTCGTTTTTGTTCAACTATGTAATCACGCAAAACCCTGATGGACAGAATTAAGTATGTAATATTCGTATGTTAATTTAAACAATTTTTTACATTTTTTGTTAAAAATGTTCTTGTTTTTACAGGTAGACTACGTATATAATGTGTGTATATGTTCTATATAACATATTATATAAAATATGTGTTCATATGTAGAGTATTTTAAGGCTATTGATTTATTGCTTACCTGCTACCTATATTACATAAAAAATTATTAATTCGATTTTTTTAGATATCCTTTGGACTTCAAATTAAATAAACTGTTCTGTATAATAAAATAACAATTTAAAAAAATCCTAGCATGATAGGTCAATAACCCGCCTCAGTAGTGTAGTTGTCTAACGCGCTAGTCGTGTTGAGCTCAACTGCTGAGGACGGGGAGATCGAGGATCGAATCTCGGTCGGGTGAACTGGGGGTGGTTTTTCCTAAATGGTTTTCCACTCTCTCTCCACTCAAATGCGGGTTCACTTCCTCTAATTCGACCTTCCTAATTCCTAATCCATTAGCGTAATTAGTACTTACAGCGCATAACCCAAGCGGGTAGTAAGACGCGGTACTAAATAATAATATTAATAATAAATAGGTCAATATAGTAAGGAACTTAAATAATAAAAGGGGGTGAGATTTAGATATTTAAATCTTATCCCTTTTTAATATAATAACTATTAACATAAGCTATTAATAATATTATATATTATATAATTTTTTTTTTAAATTGTATTTTCAATAGAATGGATATATTTTTTATTTGTTTCACTAAAATAATACTTAAAGTATCTTTTGCGTAGTCAACTTTTCTTATTGCGTTTTAAATAATCCTTTGAAATAAAAAAGGCAATTCCGTGCTCACTTCTGAAATGCATCCTTAATTAGCATATCTAGAAAACAAAACAAATAAAAAGGAATACTTGATAATATTTTGATTAAAAATAATTCAACTGAACTAAGCATCAAAATAAACAGTTCACAATAACATGAAAGAGAAGACAATCAATATTATTTAATGCTTTCTATATTTAAAAAAGTTTAAAACGAATCATTCCTATCAATTGAAATCCTCTGTAAATTAATGTACTGTACCCGGGATGTATTTGGCTTGCATGTAATATGACGACTGATACGAAATAGAATTAGGACAGCACTGAACCTTTCAAAGTCAAATTAGTCATTATATTTTGGCCTACTCATTCAAACGATTGAGTTCAAACTATAGATATTCACAGTAAATGTATTGCTTTGATTAGCTATTTCCATCAAAATAGTCTACCAGTTCAAGTTAATGTAGTTTTCGTTCATGTAAATCTAATCCCAGTCATATATATTATTCAAACACACACACACACAAATATTAATTGGAATTATAATCTATGTTAGTAATTAGGTTTTAGAAGGAAAGTCAAATTTTACAAAACTATTAAAATACTTGTCAAAACCAAATGTGTATCCTCAGTTGTTTATTGTATAAAAAACGACCTATATAATATCTATATTCATACAAAATATAATTTTATTGCGAAGATATTTTCATTTGAATTTTTAACTTGACAAGAAATGGGATTCTTTTTAAGATTCATTTAATATAAAATAATAAATTGAGTTTGACCTTAAATCTATAGCTCAATCGACTCCTAATTTTATGAAACTAATTTCAAACTTTACAAGAAATTTCACTTGGTTTTGATAACCGATCGATAAAAAAAATCAAAATTTAGACAACCTTATTTTTGAGTTGATTGGTCATAGACCTACATAAAAAGTTAATATAATATTATTTAACTAAAATTGCCTGGATCCCATTTTATAAAAGGATAAGAAAATAATACAAATTATTAAATCAATTAATTGAACAGAATGTCAATAATGAATTTCATTGGATAAGCTAATACAAAACTATTGAGGTCAATTAATTGTGATTTTACCCGCTTCAGTGGCCGAATGGTCTAACTAAGGCATCACTCTCGTATTAGACTTACCTGATGATGATGATGATGATGATGATTATGAGTATGATGATTATGATTGGTAGATCGGGGTTCAATCCTGGTTGGTTCTACAAAGCCTTGTTTTTCCTAAATTGTTTTCAACACTACTTCCACGTAAATGCGGATAGATTAGCCTATTATAATAATAATGAAATTCTCGCATAATCTAAACAGGTCATAAGACGTGGTGATATAATCAAATTATTGATAACTCTGTCAGAATGGCTTTGTGGGGATCGGGTTGAGTAGCAATGAAAAGATACTGTGGTGTTCACTAATAGTCATTTATTTTGAGATTAGATGAATAGTACTAGAACATACAGAGTGTGATACTGGTTAGCAAGTTTAGTTTTATATATATTTTAAGGAAGGTCATGTATTTTATAACAGTGGTTCCCAAACTGTGTCATAAATACCACCAGTGGTACGTACAATCATTCCCGGTGGTACTCTCTGAGAAGCCAAACAAAACAATCAAATTGAAGTAGGAAAAAAATGAGACCTCATCAGATCTTAAAAATATATTACAACCAAATTTAATCAAAAATAGAACAGATTTGAACAGTTATTGAAGTCCCACCTCGGTTTAATGCACTACTCTCACAGTATACTAGACTGCCGAAAACGGGGAGATCTAGGTTCGAATATAGGTCGAGTATACCGAGAGTGGTTTTCAATAAATTATTTTCCACTCAACCTCCATACAAATTCGGGTACACTTCCTATAACTATAGCCTTTCTAATCCCTTAAATAATTAGCGTAGTTAAAACAAGTAGAAAAAGTAGTGAGACGTGCTGAAAATAACAGTGATTGAAGAGGTGGCAACAGTGATTCTAGCTCGAACAGCGGGTGCATCCACGCAGTCTTGTGTTATAACACTGAGCACCATAAAAAATGTACCAAAATATTAGATACTCAGCATTATCTTGGAGGTACTCCAAAATACGAAAATTGTTGAGGTAGTACGTCATTCAAACAGCATGGGAACCGCTACTTTAGAATATTTGCGAGACAAGTCCCTCCCCAGTACTTCCATTCATACTCGGGATATTATTTCAGTCTGACTGTCGATCAGGCAGTGACACGTCACAAAGCACTTAGGAGATGGGTCTTTAAGGTGCGGCAAAAGGGAGCGCAAGTATTTTTACATTTTTTATTAAATTGGAATTTTTTGGTCAAAATAAATCAAATATTTACCCAGTAGCAACATAGAATTTAGTTTTCTGCAAACGCTAATATCAACAGATCTTTAATATCTGTCGAGAATGTCCTGGAATTTCGACAAAACATTTTAATCAAAGAGAAAAAGTTATGACAAAATTCCAGGACACCCTTGAGAGATATTTAAGATCTGTTGATATTAGCGCTTGCAGAAAACTAAACTCTATGTTGCTACTGGATAAATATTTGATTTATTTTGGCCGACAAAATGTAATGTTATAAAAATTCGGCCGCACCTTAACTCAGATTCTCAAGTCCATCCTCTCCCGGCTATGGACGAAGCTTGGGGTCTTTATAGACCAAAATAGACTCTCACCTCTCTATAAAAAGTTTGCCATAACTACTAATAGTTTGTTTGCAAGTAGTCATAACACAAGTTGACAATAATAACTATTTCGCTTGCGCATGACTGTTGATATAGTAACTGCTGACAGTAGTGGCTTTTATTACATCAGTCTTGTACAACTTTAATAAAACGAAGTATTGCCAAGCTTTGATATATTTTTAAAAATACAAATAGTTTGAGGGTAATTTATATAACTTATTTTTTATACTTTTTTAAAATGTTGTAAATTAATTTGTTTAAAATCTATATTTGAAGAGTGTTTATTGTTATTAACAAGACGATGATTATGATTGATTTTTTTAAGAAACAGCTTCTTAAAGGTAGTTTAGTAAAATTCTGCTTTTGAATGTATGTATTTTCCTATATATAATGTACCATTTATTATAATATTATCTTATATATATTGATAGTATGCATCAAAAGCTACAGCAGAATACTACATGACTTTATGTGTGAATATATTCAATTTAATATGATTTTTTTTTTTACCCGTCTTCCTATGAAAAATGACTGTAGCCTGCAAATCGATTGATATAATAATTATGTGGATGCTTCATTGCTACATGGTTACAACTTTAACATGTAATTTTTGAGTTATTAACATTAATAAGCTCAGAATATCACAAAGACCACGGTTAAAATAAATATGAAAAAATGTTGTATTTAATTAAACCAAATAGTTGGGTTAACGCACCCATTTCCATTCTGTTATTAAATGTTTTACTTTAATATTGAATTGTCAGTGATTTTGGAGTGTATCACTTTCACACTGATGTATCTATGTGTGTTTATGAAATGTAAGATAAGCTGTAGGGTATGATATCACTCTACAGTCACCACGCGCTCTTGAACTCTAGGCCTACCTTGTGTGGCACTAGAGGGCAGGTCACGCGGTCTTGCTCTCTGGCTCCCATCCGGGCGGGACCACAGTTCAACTCCCATCAACTTTAATTGTGGTTGTTTAAACATGATGCCAAATAGCGGTATCGGATATTGTTCTTGATTTAGATCTTCTCTGATTGTAACATAACATAAACCTGTAGTTTTCAAATGACTAAAAGACTTTCAGCTGTAACCAAGTGATAAATGTTAAATGATGTGGTATCTGACATTGTTCTTAATTTGGATCACCTCTGATAGTAATGTAACAAAAACCTGTTGACTACAAGTGACTTAAGTGGCTAAAAGAATTTCATGAGCATTGCCAGACAAAAGAAAAGTTTCAAAGCAACTAAATTTTAAAAAACCTAAGTAAACCCGACATTTTTAACGTTTATTCTTATTATGATATTTATTTATTTCAATAAATAGCTGATTCATTTACTCAACATAGATCCATTTCGTATTATTTATTTGGCTACGATTAGGTTAAATTACCGATAGTCAATATGTACAATAAATTATACATTAGATTTATGCTTTATTAATAAGAGATTACCGCATAATAGGATAATTGGAACGTGGACTAAACTTCAAGATGATCTTGTCAGAAACTTTGGTGATAGGTAGGTCTGGGTTCAATGCCCAACTAGGTACAGGCACTAGTTGGAGGTTTTTTCCCACACTAGTTACACGAATATGGATATATCTATACCACCATCCCTACCCTATTATTGTAATTAAACTACGATAGCTCGGACTGGAAGTAATTCACAATGTATGAAAAAAATGTGTCACTCCTAGTATAAACATGATATAACTAATGTTTCTCATGAACTTGATGTTTCAGGTGTTTATTGGTGTCGAGAATATAAATGACAACACGCCCCTGACAGAAGAGCCAGTGTACTACATATCTGTACTGGAGAACACTTCGGCGGTTAAAGTCGTGTTGCACGTGAGAGCGGAGGATCGTGACTTCGACCCTGGTCAAGAGTTATCCTATCTTATCACCGCAGGCAACGACGATAAGTTCTTCTCCCTGGACAAACACACCGGTAAGTTGGCCTTAGCACTGAGGAAAAAACCGATAAGCTACTCTTCACACTAAGTCGAGATTACCACCGTAAGCAACATAAATAAGTTATTATCCCTTGACAAACACACCGTTAAGTCAACCTTATCCCTGTGGGGAATGATGAAAGCTTCTTCTTTGACAAACACACCGCTAAGTCAACCTTATCCCTGTGGGGAATGATGAAAGCTTCTTCTTTGACAAACACACCGCTAATTTAACCTTATCCCTGTGGGGAATGATGAAAGCTTCTTCTTTGACAAACACATCGCTAAGTCAACCTTATCCCTGTGAGGAATGATGAAAGCTTCTTCCTTGACAAACACACCGCTAATTTAACCTTATCTCCTGTGGGGAATGATGAAAGCTTCTTCTTTGCCAAACACACCGCTAAGTCAACCTTATCCCTGTGGGGAATGATGAAAGCTTCTTCCTTGACAAACACATCGCTAAGTCAACCTTATCCCTGTGAGGAATGATGAAAGCTTCTTCCTTGATAAACACACCATTAAGTCAACCTTATCCCTGTGGTGGAATGATGAAAGCTTCTTCTTTGCCAAACACACCGCTAAGTCAACCTTATCCCTGTGGGGAATGATGAAAGCTTCTTCTTTGACAAACACACCGCTAAGTCAACCTTATCCCTGTGAGGAATGATGAAAGCTTCTTCTTTGCCAAACACACCGCTAAGTCAACCTTATCCCTGTGGGGAATGATGAAAGCTTCTTCTTTGACACACACACCGTTAAGTCAACCTTGTCACTGTGGGGAATGATGAAAGCTTCTTCTTTGACACACACACCGTTAAGTCAACCTTGTCACTGTGGGCAATGATGATAAGTTCTTCTTCGTTGACAAACACACCATTAAGTCAACCTTATCCCTGTGGGGAATGATGAAAGCTTCTTCGTTGACAAACTCACCATTAAGTCAACCTTGTCACTGTGGGCAATGATGATAAGTTCTTATTCTTTGACAAACACACCGCTAAATCAACCTTGTCACTGTGGGGAATTATGATAGCTTCTTCCTTGACAAACACGTGTGTAGGTCATCCCTATCGTCGTGATCAATGATTATAAGATATTAACCCATGACAAAAAAACACCGTCAACCTTATCACTATGGGCAACGTTAATAAGTTACTCTCGCTTGAGAAACACATTAATACTGTATGTCAATACTATTACCTCAAGCCCTGAAAAAAATTATCATCCCTTGACAAACACACCGGTAAGTGGACCTTATCACCATGGATGATGATAAGTTCTCCCTTAACAAATACACTAGAAGTGTGACTCCCTTTTTTAATTAGTGAGTTACCACCACAGTTTATTACGTCTGGCTTAATCCAAAGGGTAGAGATTAATAGGGTAGGTTTAGTAGAAGTGTACCCATATTAGCATGGAGAGGAGATGGTTAATTTGTAGTGATAAATCACAATCATATGAAATACTACCCCTTATATATCCATTCAAGATTCGCACCTTGAAATCCTTGTCACCGAAAATCTAATATATTTCTTGCCTGATTCATTAAGTCGTATAACTATTTGTCTAAGCTGTGTCTTATACTAACAATTGTATATACATAGTTTATGTGTATATTTATATACATATATATTTATATTATATTTTAGGAATTTAATCAGTATTCGACCATACGAAAACTAAAATATAATTATTATTGAAAAACAAATTATTTCTCACGTTTGAGGTTGAACCAAGGCCACTCATTCCAGAGCCATAAGTATTAACCAGAACACCTACCCGACCAATTAGAAGGTTTATAAAGGAGTATGATATTGAAATAATATGTATAAGCATAATGGGGCGTGTGAGTAGGTCATTGTACAATTTCAACAAACTACACTAAAACATTATGCTTTTGGTTCTCTGGAATTATATAACTAGTACTATATCAAAGCCATATCCATATTTTTATAGTGAATGAAGATTAGGGGTTGTAAGTTGTAAGTGTTATTAAAAGTGATCTATTACCCCACGTTCGTCGTCTGTCAAAATGCTGACGAGGAAAAGTGACAAAACAGAAGTTAAGAGTTAGATGGTGTTTATTGGATCGTGAAATCGTCAATATAGAAAAACTAAACTATTACAGATGTGACTGACTATCTAGGTTACAGCTAGTTACACATAGAATGAGTGTTACACAAGCATTTACGACATGGCATAAACCCGAGACCCGCGTGGACCGGGTAGGATACACGGGGCTTAATAAAAACCCTCGGAGACGCAAGTCCTCCTCCAGAGGTATCGAGAAACTCTCCTGTTAGTCATAAACGCCATATTGAATGTGTTAGTATCTCCCTAATTTCTTTGCCCTCCTGAACAGTCAAAGAATAATTAAGTCTTTCAAAAGGATATTTGTAGTACAAATTCAGCTCTCTCCATACTGAGGGAGGCAGGGTAAGCAACACGCTTCCTGTATATGGGCACGTTGCCAATTTGCTGAGTTCGAAGCTATTTTAAAAAGGGGGTTGACTCTTTAACTTTACGCACCTAAGCACTCTAACCACGATCATAATCAAACGGCAATGTATGAAATAGAAAGAAAGGGAATAAAATTGTTAGTTCACCATTTGAGGCCTCTTGTTTATCTGCTGATACCACTTCCCCTCTTCCGCTTATCGGTATACACACTCAATCTACTATTTGCTCCTAGACAACACTGACTTGCATTTACAAATTATATTTTCCTTATTTCCTTTTATAGATATGCATAATATAATTCCACGTAATTTTAATCTACATCCTGGCAAGAATAGATCAAATGGCTGAAATTGTAGATGATAATTTAAAAAAACACCCCTTCAAAAAAACGATTTAAAGATTGAATTTTTTGTTAAATGTATGACTATTCTTAGATGTATTTAATAATGGGTGGTGTTTCAATGTCATGTATCCAAAATTATCCGAATAAAACGAAAATACATTAATATGAGAAACACTAGCTTGCCTTGCTTTCGTCAAAATAAGCAACGTTATTATGATAGGTATCCACATGTCATTGAATTTAAATTAGTGGAAAAATAATGCCTGGATACAGTAATTGAACCCAGGACTCTTCACTCATAGCTTAAGGCTGAGTCTGTGAGGGCCGTGTGTAGTTGTCAGTTACTTATAAGTGACCAGTAGTACGCAAGCTTGCCTATAAAATGAAAAGGTGCACACAAAAACGTATTGTGAGCTATCAGATACCGCAAATAAGTGGGACTCTGGACTATTCCACTCGTCTATCACAGGATCAGCCTTAAGCTATTAAGTGAAGTATAACCCTGAGCACGGACGGAATCTTAGATAGCTGAGTGGGTCGACTCTAGTGTCCAGGTGTTATTTTTCAACTAATTAAATTAAATTAATGGTAGTTTTCTCTATACGGACAGACAGTGCCTTAATTACAATGATTTGTAACCTTTGTGTTGATATTCATCTATATGTGATCCTAATGACATCCTACTTTCATCCTAGCTTCCTAGAACAAAAAACTATTTTATACCACATACTACGTTTGTCGAGAGATAATATAAATTCCAATAAATTCAGTGTATTACATAACACTCCAATAAGATACTACCATATATTTTGAGTAGGGATACTAAAAAAACATTAATACTACTTTGGGGTTGGGGGATTAATAAGTTTGAAACCATAAAACATACGACTTCGGTACAACCCTGTGATATATTCTCCCAGCGCATTTTTCTGACATTAACATTTCGTGAACATTGTCGCTAAGTTGAAAGAAATACGGATGGTACTGCCAAAACTTCCCTTTATATGAGTCGTGATGGGATGGAGAACTCTAAGCCCCCCCACCCTGTTCCATCCCGTTGCTAAATTGATGAGGACAAAGGACCTTCAGGCGAATTTCTAGGACTCTTGCCAAATGATCCTTACATATATTAAAAAGGGCTTCAGACTTCTAAAAGTCTAACTCTGGCTAACAATTGGATGGATCATGAAGTTCTCACTCGCTTTCAAGTCCTTTGACTAAAATTTAGACTGCCTCACAAACCAAGGTATCCGTTCATTTTGAACAAGATTGAAGTTTATAAATTTGTAATTATATACTACTGACTCACTCACTGACATTAATGTTTACCCACTTTCAGATGAGCTAGAAACTTGAATTTTGGCAAACTTATAACTTTTAGCCTGTACCTGACAGAAAAATTTCAAAAAGTTAAAACATTAATTTTTAACCCCCCAAAAAAATTCAAAAATGTGTAGAAACTTTAAAGTCCGTATGGACCTTTCTTTGGAGGTCTCTTGTGACTAAACGGTAAGACCTATCTAAAAACTGCTCTGGAATTACATTAGTTTACATCCACTTGCAAATAAAACTCACTGGGGGGTTGGGGAAGTAGCCCCCTACGAGAAAAGCTAGTATGTATATATACAGGGCTGGATGGAGATAGGGGAACAGGGGACATTGCTTCCCTGGAAAGAATTTGCCTCCTCCACTGGAATAAATTTTCCTCCTCAGATATATTTCAAATAATATGAAACTTAAAGATGGCATTAAATCTACTATAAATAACTTATATAGGTGCATTCAATTTTCCAAAGTTTGCCGGAGAAGATCACATTAAATAGTTTTTTGAGGTATCTAACATAGAAAAATATGTCAGTAACACAACTTCCAAGGCCATTCAAATTTCACAAATTGCTATGGAATAATCACTCCAAATAGCTTATAGATGCATGTAGTTTTGAGGAATTTTCATGAAAGGACCATTTAAAATATTTTTAGAAAGCATCCCATTTTTAACAAATTTATGGAAAGAGGACCACTCCAAATAGCTTCTAGAGCAGCGTTTTTCAACCGGTGTCCCGCGTTCTATTGGTATTCCTTGAAGGATCAGCATATCTGCCACGGGAGTTTGGGGAATGATAAAAAAAAGAAGCAAGAAAATATTTAAGAATAAAAATAAATCTTTTTTAATTTATGATCAACTTTATTATTTAAAAACCACACATTTATTATAATTTTAGCTATTGAACTTTAAAATATACTCTTAATACTCGTTATTTTATTGATAAAATATATCATTAAAAAAACCTATGGTATGCCTTGACAATTTTAATATCTTGTTCGGAATACCAAGAATTGAAAAAGGTTGAAAAATAATATTCTATAGGCATAAAAAAATTAAAAAAGGGGAAAGATTTCTTCAAAAAGCTGATGACTTATGAATCCTTGAAATTGTATTTAATCGACCTATAAACACTGAGATAAGTGCTAAAATATGTTGGTGGACACATGGTTTAAGGTATCAATTTACTCTTGACTATCTTTCTAGTAATATTAAGGTCGGTTACGAATCTCTGTCATGTTTACTAAAGTAATATCCTTTCAAATGGTTCCCAAATCTCCTTCCACGCTAATGCAGGTATGTTTACTTGTACAGTTCAACTTTATTAATCTTATATTAGAGTGAATATTCGTATAATCAGAACGGGTAGTAAGACGCAGCGCAAACACACACAAAAGAGTATATTAATTCAGGTACAGTACATTAACCTTACTTTATAACCGACCCCGTGGTGTAGTTGTCATGTCACCTAGCTACGAGCCTAAGGGTGGCGCGTTTGATTTCCGGCTGGTATCTGGGGTATCTTTCCCCTAAGGGGAATGATCCCAATGGTCACTAGGGTTTGCTTAATTAAGCTTAAGTTAGGTTAAGACTCCCACCACCTCCACAGCTTACTATCATCACATAATCTCATTGCGGGTACGACGTGTAGACACCCTCCTATGGTGTACCCTGGGCAACGCTCTGTGCCAACGGAGCGGCTAATAGTCTACACATGAGGCGACAGAACTTGGATACCATATCCTTCCCGATCATATATGACATAATATGTGTGTATATATATACATATATACATAAATATCATCCCCTCATCTCAACGAGATATGGAAGGAGCCTCCTCGTAAAGGATGTGCGATCAGTACATTTGGGTGTCCCCTGGACAACGGTACATTAATACTGGTTAATCTTTCCACCAACTGAGCTAAAGATTTATGTAGCTCAGATATGCCATTATTATTACCTGGGTTTATAGCCATATCACCACAGACACGTAGCCAAACTTTTAATATTTTGTCAAAGGGTACACTTGTGTGGGTTTTTTTTCACTGCATCTCACTACCTGTTCGGAGTGTACGTATAGCCTATATATTAATTATGGTAATGGGGTAGTAATAAAGCATGTAGAACTCAAAGGAAATATACCTCCATTTAGGTGAAGGTAGAGTGGCAAACCATTTAGGCAAAACCACCCTTAGTACACCCAGTCCGGATTCAAACCCCGAGCTACCCGTCATAGTCAAACCAGTCGCACGTGAAATGTACACGTTAAATTAGGGGTACTCAACATTTACTGTGCCATTGACCTTTTGGCAGTTTAGGGAAGTTAATGCACCCTCTCTCAGAATAATGTTTTTAAATGTATGAAATACATACGACTGCAAAGGAAACGAGTTACATTAAAACACTGTTATCAACACTTTTTTTAAATGATATAGTAACATAAATATATGCTTCTTTATAAGTGCATTAAATAACAAGACACATTTAAAATCTTGTCAAGCTAGAATTTAAATTTTATATTTAAAAATGTCTGTATGAAGGCTGATGTTCCCACAAGTTAGGACCCCCTTAAATATCCATGAACCCCTGTATAAGAACACATCTAACCCTCAGTGAGTTTTCTTTGTAAGTGGATGTAAACTAATGTAATTCCAGAGTCGTTTTTTGATATGTCTTAGAGTTTTGTCACAAGAGACCTCCAAAGAAAGTTCCGCGCCGAATTTAAAGTTGCTCCACCATTTTGAATTGATTTGGGGGTTAAGAATTTTGTTTTTAACTTTTTGAAATTTTCCCTACAGTAACAGGCTAGAAGCTATAAGTTTGCCAAATTTCATCAAAGCTCATCTTGAAGTGGGTAAATACTAATGTCTGTGGGTGAGTCAGCCATGTGGCCTTATAGTATAGTGATTACTCTAATGTGATAGGTATGACGAAGGGACTATTTTATAGTTAATCTATCCGCATCTACGTAGAAGGATAGTAGGACACCACTTATATAATCCACCCTCAGTAGATCCAATCGGGATTCAAACCCTTATCTCCCCATATTCATCTAGTTTTGAATCATGAATGTGGTGTGTTTGTAAAAAAATAAATTTAGTTTCAAAATGTAATTAAGTTTGTTGAGTCGGTCTTTCCCCGTGACAAAAATAACCTATGCGTCAAATGATCTCCGCCTTTCAAGCTTCTGTCGCTTGAGGCAATAAAGTTAATTGCCAACACTCAAATTTGTCGTTACAAAAAGTTAGGAGGGAAGTTGCCCGTCAAAGTCACCCACATTAGTCGTGTTCGATAAAACTTAAAAAGTATATTTACTCCACCTCACCTCATTAAATTTGTTGAAACCCGCATGGTTTAGCTCTCACGTTGGTCAAGACTGCCGCAGACAGAAAGGTCTGGGTTCCGATCCCGGTTGCGTGCACAGAGAGTGTTTATTCTAGATGGTTTTCCATCCTTCCTCCTCGAAAATGTGAGTACAGTTCCTCTAAATTAAAGCTTCCTAATCCCTAGATCACTATCTTAATTAATACGAATGCAAAGATTACTACCTAAACAGGTAGTAAAACGAATTGCTAAGAAAAAAAGATAACGTTACTAAACAACAACTTTTTTTGTATTAATAAAGTATGTTTAATTTGCGCTTTAGAAACATTTAGATTACTTCAACACGAGACTTTATAATTAATTCAACCTAGGGCAGTACACCTAATGATTAATGCCCAACACACCGACTCCAAGCCACTGTATATTTGATAATTAGATAACAAGAGGATACCGTATACAAATAATAAGTAATCTACCCTTGTTTAGTTGCTCGGTTCCTTAATACTGATCCGGGCTATACGCATGTGATTACAAATATGGAATAACGCTGAAAAAGAAAGAATTTATATGAAATACACCCACATTTTCTATGAGCTAAGAGAGGGTTTCTATTTAAGAGATACCACCCTCAGCACACCCTTCTTATATTCGAGCTCCAACCTCCCAGTCCGGAAAACCAAATGATTGTATATGAGCTTGACATTTAATCGTCGTGACCACATATGCAGGTATGATCTCGTTAGAATTACTCAGGTCCTCCCCAGTGGCCGAACGATTTAGATTCTAGGGCGTCCCTCTCGTGTTAATCTCGCCTGCTGATGACGAGGAGATTGGGGTTCGAATCCCGGTCGTGTCTACTGATAGTGGATTTTTCTAAATGTTATCCCACTCTCCTCACATGCAAATGCGAGTATATGATCTCTAAATTTCTTCCTTCCTAATCCCTACCCAATTAGGGCAATAATCACGTATGCGTATGATTTTAAAAGGTAATAAAACGTAGTCATTAAAAGAAAACACTACATGGAATCTAGCATAATCTGTCTGGACTTTTTGTTGATCACACTAATTAGCTCAACACGGAAATAGGACGGCCACTAATGTCCAATTTATCGAGTAAAACGCCTTCTTGACAAATATAAAAGTTACTAAAATAATGTTTTCATATTCAGACATCAGGTCATGTTAACTACAGCTATAAAATTTGATATATACTAACTTTAAAAAATTAACAGAGACAGCATCCAGCCCCCGGCTGTTAATTTATTACTGTGAAAATGGAAAACCAATATTTCACCAATAATAAATATTTCGTCCATTCTAGAAATCTAACTCCGAAACTCTTAGTCATGCTTCCGCCTGAGCTAATGTGTCAGGTGGTAAATAGTATCCATACCTATACAATAACTTTGAAGTAAAATGGTATCAATGCCGACCGCAAAAAAAAACTTTTTTTATCACAGTGTTTTACTACCCGTTCGGTATATACGCTTATGTACTAATTAAACTGATGATTTTAGGGAAAAGAGAGGTTATATTTATAGGAAGTGTACCCACATTTGCGGGGAGGAAGTGTGTAAAATCATTTTGGAAAATCCTCCTTCAGTACACCCGAACGAGATTCGAAACTCGCTCTCCATGTAATCGGCAGTCTAGTCTATTCCGAGAGTAGCATCCTAGATCTTGCGGTCACATAAGTGGATAAAAAGACAAAACTATTATAAAAGTTATTTTTCCTACCAAGATCCTAATGTAGTAATTATTTATTAATTCAAGTATAAATAAATGTTACTTTCCTGGACTAGTGCTACGTGCCTTTCTGACTCTTTGCAAATTACACAATTTAATTTAAACACATAAGACGAGGATGAGAATTTTTTTTAGTTTATATACAAACATTCTCCTCCGGAGAGGATTTAAAATTATTCTTAGAAAAAAAGCACCCGATTGGAATTTAAACTGGTTCTCTCTCTTCACATTTAAGGATGCTAGCGCCTTAACCATCCCTTCCGGTAGTAACGCTACTAAAACGTGGATCTGCGTTATTATTCTCATAGCAATGTATTTTGATAATAACCAATATTTATCAAAAATTTATTGCTGGTTTTGGTGCGTCATTAACACTAATTTTACCTTTCTTAATTAGTACGCCCTAATACTATCATTAATTATAATTATGTTTGCATATGCTCTTGATTAAGATGGAGAAAAAACTACGTCCGACTGTATGTACGGTATATACTAGTTAATTAATTAACTTGTATGTACGGTATGTACTAGTTAATTAATTAACTGAGTGATGACCCACTCCAGTGGGCGCATCATCTAAGGCGTCACTTTTGTAAAAGACTAAACTGCCGATGATGGAGGGATCGTAATTTGATCCCTGTTGGGTGTACTGGGGTTGATTTTTTTCTTAGATGGTGTTCCACTACCTCTCCACGCATATGCGGTTATGCTTCCTCTAAATTCAACCTTCCTTAGCCACAACCCATTATTAGAACGTGAGTGTACAGTCCGAAAGACGAATGTGTAGTAAGACGTGGTGATAAAAAATGGTTAAAGTGACAGGGATGGAGAAGGTAAAGTTTAGATGAAGTATAACCTAATTTTTGTGAAGAAAGAGAAAGTGACAAATAAGTTTTTAAAAAAAACATCCTTCGTATACCCGGCCAGTATTTTAGCCCCGACCTCCTCATACATGTAAAATCGGACTATATGAGACTAACATTTAGTCCGCGTGCCTACTGGCATGAGTATCAATATGTATCTTCCACTGACCTGAACAGGTTGACAAGAGGAATAAATGTCACACTCATCTAGTCTGGTTTGTTAATGATAAGGAGGTTGGGGTTCGAATACCAGTCGGGTATAAAGAGGGTGATTTTTTCCTAAACTGTTTCCCACTTACCTAACACGCAAATTCAGGTATACTTACTCTAAAGTTCTAACTTCCTCGTTGGCGTATAACCCGATCGGGCTGTAAGACGCGGTGCTAAATAATAATAACTTCCTCGTTCCTATCTAACGAGCGTAAAATGTATGAACGAGAACTAAGACGCAAAAATTCCACCCAAATTGGTTCTGTTACAGCCCACTCTAACAGGCCAGTTAATTTTTCTTGGCCCGGTATATGAGAAATGGGGAAACAAGTATTAAGTTGTGAGGTTAGCACCTCTGATTCGGACTCTTGGTTGATTTTATCAATCTCAAATGGTTTGGTGTTAATTCTAAGCGTGTTTTTTTATCAAACAGCTGGCGCACGTTACCATCCTAAAATTCACATTATGCCACCTTTATAACCTTTTGTTAGATTAAAGTCTTTATCAGTAAGTGCTTCCAATATAATGAATTATTATATTTAAAACATGCATTACATAGTGTTTTCATTCAATTTATTTTTAAAGCTGTATGTTCAATACAGGAGTTTTACTATATAATTATTTTTGTTGGCAGGACCATATCTGACAGCTACAACATTTTCTAAAACCACTTTAATAAAATATATATATATACATCAATTCATGTCACGTTTGATAGATAATACCAATACTTATATAATAACACTATTAATAAAGTAAAATATTATTAATTTTGACAGTAAAACAAATATGTTTGTAATTTCTAAAAGGGATTTTCCACCAGAATCATAGTAAAATTTATTTCAGTTGTTAAATGGTTAAAAGGATAGTTTAAGAAAATATACCTGCATATACATGTAAGAAAAACACAATGAAAATAAAAAAGTGAAAACCATCTTCAATTAACCCGACTGGTATTCGAGCTTCAACCTTCCCGAAAGCGGGCTCTCCCTTAATGACCACAGCCTCTCCTCCTCATCTCTTCTGCAGGGATATTTATATTTCTTTTCACATCGGGTGACTTAGCAAAAACATCAAAGTCAAATATTTCAAGAAAACTCTTAATGAAATGAAGATAGTTATCCCGTACTTAGAAGATGTAGGTTCCCCCCCTGGTAGTACTTTATTTTATTCGCTCAGGAAAATTTGATCCTCTTATCCTTCTTTCTTTTTTTTTTACTTTCTTACATTCTATGTGATGAGCACTTGTCGCAGATTACACCAATTTCTCTTTCACAGCCTTCACTACTAAATTTCGTCTTTATAAATCTTGCGCAATCACTACGGGCTTTTTACCATCCATTGTCACATACTTAGCCAACCTTTTCATTCTTTACTGCAGACTTGCGAATAATTGGTTTCCTTAAGGACCGCCCTCTATTATAAGGATCGTTATGAATGTATATAAATGCGTTCACTTCCATCAAGGATAAAGTGGTCCGCACCAAGTCTAGAAGAGCCTTATTCGAGTCCAGGTAGGGCTTTTTTTTTATCATATATTCAAGGCATTTAACGTGCACTTTCTGAACCGACTGATTATAACAGCACACTATTAAAAACTAATTTAAATCTAGAACAGACACAACATCCAGCCCCCTGCTGTTAATTCATCGCTGTGAAGGGGCAAACCCATATTTCACCAATTATATTTTCTATTCCATGCAAGGACTCGAACCCGGGACCCTTATTTCAGTAGACAAGTACTCTACTGACAGAATTAAGGTGTCGAACATATGGGTAGGGCCGAAAAATATACTTACATAGAAGTTGTAAAAGCTTCAAAAACTTTCACAAAGCTTCGTAATATTTCCGGTTTTGGCATTTACGAAGATCTGCATTTGTATGTCTGTCTGTGGTAGTGAAGTGAGCTCTCCGTTTTAACTCCATCGATCTGGATTTGTCTGTCTGTGGTAGATATGTCTCCCGATAACTTTTGAAAGCGATAACCGATTTAATTTAACTTTGCACCGTTGGTTTTTGTATCTCTATACAGATCACTTTCTTTGGGGAAGAAAACTGAAAGAAGGATTCAAAATAAATTATCCCTTATATATATAAAAATAAAACATGGCTACTAGCATTAATTATTACATGTATTTACATTTTAGCGCACCATTTGATACCTTATACGGCCTAAAATTGGTATATAAGTTCAAAATAATGTAGTAACATCAAACAAAAATAAGTTTATTCATACTTTTTTTTGAGGTAGAGAGTATGGTGAGGCATATAACTAGGAGCCCCACAAACAATATTTACTCAGAGCCCTACGTCTGCTAAGGGTGAATCTGATTGGGGCTTCCATTTCAACAGTGATGAATTAATGGGTGGATGATTGGCCGTTGTGTATGTTCTAGAATTAAGTTAGCCATCAATCTTGTTATAATATAATCATTGGTTTCGAAAGTGCATTTCAAATACCCCAAATTATTAATAATACTAATAATATTTTGGGCATTCCCTGGGGTCAGAAAATGGGTATCCAAGACTTGTAGTCAGCCTTCCTAATGAGTCTTCGGATATGTAATTTGCTAAGTATGAAATCGTTTCGTGTGTCCAAACTCCCCTTTCGTGACTAGCTAGTTCTGTTTTAAAATAATCCTACGCTTTCATCTTTACTGAGAGTGGTAGTAATTTGGTAGAGTTCGTGACTCCTGGCCTCCCCTCCCCCGTAATAACACCAGGGAAGTTGTGTCGTTTAGTTCCCTCTGCGATACTGCCGACCGTCGCTACTACCCCCACCAATGCTCCCTTAACTTGATAAAGTCGGCAAAAAGTTAATGGGGACTAATTAATTGCTAACTTTATTAGTCACACACTTCTCTTCGGTGCAAAAGCGGGACAACCTAGAAAATCTGCAATGGATTTAAAAGATAAGGAATGTAATAATTTACTACCAATGTTTATATTTTTACCATTCCTACTTATTCTACTGATACTATTGTTATACTATTATTGCTACTACTTTTACTATTGCTTATCAAGCTACTAACAATGTTGCTACTATTGTTACTACATCAATGCTGCTTCTATTATGAGTAGTTATTATACTATTCCTCTGACAAGACATCTTGTGAATGTGAGGAATGCCAGGCCTCCACCGTGGTTCGGATTCCACGTTAAACTGTAGGTCCTCCTACAATCACCCTACCATTACACATTAGCGTAAGTGCGTATAACCCGAACGAGTAGTAAGACGCGGTGCTAATAATAATAATAATATTATACTATTGCTACAACTGTTACTATCTCTTCTGCGATTGCTACTACTGCTAATACTTATAATGTTTCTTCTACTGCTATTATCTCTAATGCTGCTTTTGCTACTGCCTCTACTATTGTTAATACTGGTGGTGCTGGTGGTATTGCTATTTGCACTATCTCTAATAATTTTTATTTTTAGCACCGCGTCTTACTACCCGTTCGGATTATACGCCTATGTACTAATAATTACACTAATATATTAGGGATTAGGAAGTGCACCCGACTGGGATCGAGAACCGATCTCCCCGTCTTCGGCAGTCTAGTTCAACACGAGAGTAGTACTTTATACCATGCAGCCACTGAAGCTACTATTGTTACTGCTGTAAATATTGTTAGAGGAATTTAACGTGCCATTACTATCAAACAAATGACTATCAGAAAGAAACTGTCAAAATAATTTAGTTCTAGAATATACACACCATCCGGTCACCAGCCGTTAATTCTTCAGTACAAGAAAGCCAATCCTTTCCATTTTCCCCAATAATGAGTTTTCCAACGATGCCCTGTACTCTAAGCTCAGTAGATAGGCCAAGTGAGCTTACCACTTTTATTACCGCTATTATCTTGTCGTTACACTTATGTCAATCACTACTTCGCTACGAACATAGATGGGTAAAACAAATAAAAGACTTTATTGCCATAAAATAGGTTGGTTTTACAAAAGTCTCCTCTCCCCCCTCCCCCCTCATTTTCATTTGATGCATATATATTATTTCCATTAATGTGGTATTGATGATGAAGTTAAACTTTAAATCAAATGTACCTACATTTGCCTGGGGGTGAGTGAAATAACATTTCGTAAAAAAAAAAAACCTCAGTACACCCAGCCGGGATACGAAACCCGACCTCGTATTCGTAAAACCATACTATAAGAGCTTGCTTGGCATTTAGATCCCTTTTACACGAACTACTTTCAAGCAAAAGTGGGATGACACAGCAAATGTAACCTTTCACCAGGGGTGGGCCACAGATTGTGTGGCTTTTAAGTCGCGCTCCACAGGATTCATAATAATTATGTCCTATAAGACACGTACAACAGAATTCTTGTCTGTGTCGCGTCGCTTCCAGTCGCACGTCAAAGTATCTTTGTTTGAGTCACAGGGAACACCTGCAAGTGAATGAGAGCTATCACACCAGACACAGGATGTGGCGAGTCACTACTGTTGAAATGGATGGTTACATCTTCTATATGGATAACCTGATGTTATGTTCAATATAAACCCGTATAGTACTTTTGGACTAAACTCATATCGGATATTGACTAATTTATTAAAATATCTCACTGGCGTTTTAAAATTAATTAAAACATTCTTCTAATGATTTAGCACAAGCTCATTATTTAATGTTTACAAGTATTTCAATAATATTTTTTTAGATTTCTTCCATTCCATTGTAAAAAGTAACTAAGTTAATATGTGATAGTTAAAAAATAAATTAAAAACCATACAAACTTCATTTAAAACAAATAATATTTTTTTTAAATGTCAAACTTTTATAAATAATGTATTATTAAACTTACACAAAAAGAAGACTTTGCCAAGATTATTTAATAAAAAATATGTAAAATTAAAAGAAATGATTATACGTTGATATGTTGATAGATTGTTTAACTTTAATCAAGTTTTTTTCCTTAGTATGAATTAGGGACTTTTTTTCATTTTAAACAATCATTTCGTTTCCAAATTACTTAGTTTTATATATGGCAATATAATAAGTTCAAAATCAATATATTTTTCTCAATCACAATCATAATATACAAAAATATAATGTACTAAAGGCAAAAAGAGTCTATCTCAAGCTTTAATTTTTGTGCAGCACTTCAATTTCAATTATTATTTGCAATAATCAGATAATTACAGTTTCTTCTAAAACCATCATAGCCCCGAAGTAACCTAGTGGCTTGATTGCGGCCATGAAATAGCTCACGTGTGGTCGTCTACACATCGGTGATCACACGGTCAATGATGTCAGAATCGCAACTATTTCGGCTGGGTGTACTTAGAGTATCATTCCACATGTATTAATATTATTAGCACCGCGTCTTACTACCCATTCGGGTTATACGCACTTACATGGAATTTATAGCTTTGGTTTATTATCCTCCCCTCCATTCTAATGCAGATGGACTTCCTCTAAAACTACCCCTACCGTCCATACTCTTTATAATAATCCGTTAATAATCATGGTGTTAAACAAAACGAAAGGCAACAAAAAAGACGGGAAACTACAGTGTCATAGAACTAAACACGAGTTTAAGTCAATACTTTTAGTACAAAAAAACTCTTTTAGTCAAATTAATAAAATATTTCTCCAGTATAAATCTTTATTTCAAATGTCTAACATAGTAATTTTTCATTAGTTCTGAAATATTGGTCATTAGTATGCTAGTATTTGAACAGAAACCACTTTATAAATAAAGTTAACAGTCCCATTCAAATGCCAGAATGGTGTTTTTTTTAGCATCGCGTCTTACTATCTGTTTGGGTTATACACTTTTATACTAATTACACTAATAGGTTGGGGATTAGGAAGGTATAATTGAGAGGATGTGCACCCGCACTTGAGTAGAAGGAAAGTGGGGTAAACCATTTAAGTAAAACCACCCTCAAATCAACCGACCGGGATCACAATCCGATCTCCCCGTCTTCAGAAGTCTAGTTCAACATGAGAGTAGCACGTTAGGCCACATAATAGAGTGCCACGATGGTTAAGAAATGTTGAGACTATCATGTGTGGGAAAGTAAAATCTTACTATTGGAGAAATATTTTATTTATTTTGGCCAACAAGGATTTTTTGTTATAAAAAAAAGCAAGAACACAAATTTTAACTCGTGGTCCCTTCCCATCCCTCTGAATAATTTCAACAAAATGCTTAATTTGTTTACCATTCACCAGTGTTTGAGTGTCAGCAATCTATTCCCTTTAATATTAGAAATTAGATTTTTTTCTACTTTCTGAGTTTGAAATATATTATAATAGAGTCTTCTTAATTCGAATTGCTCCCGTCTTAACAGTGAGAGCAAAGCGAAGAAAGGCATGTCCGACGATCGGATATCAAGGACAAAATTCCTTTGCCAAAGTCTCTTTTTGTTTGCATATTGTTGGCAAGGGTTTCTTATTTCAATTCCAATCTTTCTTTTTTGTATCTTTTTTTTTTCTAAGTAGTCAGAAGTTTATTTTTTGTTTTTCCAATATTTTCTTCCTCTTCTTCTCATATTGACTTGAAATATTTATTTTTTAAGTACAACTGTTCCGTATCAAAATTTACCAAATAAATTACTGTGAACTGCAAAGTGAGCAATAGTAAATAATCTAATCCGTATTTTTACTGAACAAATAAACTATTTATTTTATTTTGGTATTTGACGTGTAATGCATAAACATTCAGATAATACCAAGTATTTAGGGCAATAAATACATATGTAGTTACACTAAATATTAAATCAGAGACATTAATACTGGAGATTTTAAAATATAAATAATTCATACGCTTAGATTATTATTATTTTTACTAATATTATTATTCCTTAACTTGATAGAAACTTTGAAGTTACAGAAATAAAGATAAATATGTTTGCAGCATTGTGTAAGAAAGTCTGAAACACAATTAAATATGAACTATATCCCTTAACGTTGTTGTGATACAGAAAATTATCTCCCCAAACCGCTTATATAGTCATAAGAATTACAAACTAATTCAACCTAGGGCAGCACCTCAAACACAACAAACTCAATCTTAACGTTTAGATATTTTTCTAATTAGATAATATAACGACGAACCAGTATACAAATAGTAAGTATATTTAACAGCACCATCCAACTCTTTATCTCAGTTGATAGTACGCATGTCTACTGAGCTAAGGGTTCCTTGATTCGATTCCCGGAGCCGCTGATAGAATTATAACCGGGTAAGTTGGGACTTACATTTTCACAATGATGAAAAACCGGTAGGGTAAACTGAACGTTAGTATTTTTTCCTGAAATTAAGCCAGCCCCTCCCCACCCCGCATATATGTGTACTAAACTAGCCTAATCACATATACACGGGTACAGGGTATAACTGGTTTGCTAGAGTATTAATTGAAAGTTAGAAGGGTTGATTTATTAGGGGTATTTGAACGAGTATTTTCTGTAATTTTTGATTATACACACAAACGACTTCCAATTTAACTTAAGTCTAGAGCAGATAAAACGCTCAGTATAGCAGCTGTTAATTCATCACTCTGAAAGAGAACCCCTCAATTTCCCTTATAATATTTTTTATTGCCATTCCAGGAATTGATCCTGGAATCCTTGTTTAAGTATAAAGACCCATGACTGACTAAGCTAAGGAGCTGATCAAAGTGAATAGAAGCATTTTGGTAAAAACTATATGTTTATTTTAAGTGTGCCCATGCTTTAACGCTATAAGAAATATGTCATAGCGTATGATGCGTAATTCATGTGTGATACCATGTGTGGATAAAACAAGTAAGCCCCTTCTACAACTCTACATTGTCCAGAGTAATAATACGTAGCTTGACACATAATTTCAAAGCACCAAAGACTTTATGACGTCGATTCACAGAGGTGGACATATCACAAACAGCCTCGTGGAATTATAGGTTGAGAGGGATGCAAGGGAGAGTTATAGGGGTTTGAAGAAAGTTGAGTTTGAAATATGTGTACCGCCGTTGAGAGTACTAGTTCAAAACACTACCAAGGAATTCAAACCCCAAACAAGTTAAGCCATTAAATTACTTCCACCGCAAATGTACAAGAAGGCGTCTTGGTCTTCTCGCTATTCTCCATGGAGTCGTAACTTAATAGGAAGAAACGTCTTGTCTGAAATTTCAACCAGTTGCTGGAACTCCTTTTAACTACCTCATTTGATGGATGGTATCAATTTCGACAGTTGTAAGAAATGTAGTGAATTATTTATTCCTACTTTAAAGGTTTTTTATTTGCATTATAGGAATTTAATCTTCTTGTACTTTTTTAAAAAAATTAGGGATATTTAATTTGTTTTCTTTTGTCGTTTATTCTTCCTTTGCCTCCCAAAATTCCTTTTCTGAACTGTTTAATTATATGGGTATTATTTATTTACTAATTGAGTTTAAGACGCTAATGCCCTCTATAAATTTTAAACTCAAACAATAATAAAACTTTTTCTCGCACAGACTTAGAAGTACTCGTTCCAAAGTATCAGTCTAATCTTGTCCAGTTTTATGGTGACAGGTATCTTGGGCTTCTAATCCTGTATGGGTGCACCGAGGGGATATTTTCCCACTTTCTCCCACCCACCAATGTGGGTACACTTTGCCAAAACTCTACCTTCCTTCTCCCCGCCCTAGTAGTGTAAATATGCAGGTATTATGTACGTGTTAGTAAGATGCTGAGCAAGGAAAGAAAAGTGGTTTGTACTAAAAAGTGCTTTTTCACGGGGACACGACTCTAGTTTACATTAGCACCAGAGAGAAAAAGCGGACTCGTCTTCTTGCCGGGGTGGTGAAATAGTTGTTGCAAGAAAATAACGACGTCGACTTGATAAGACGCTGGGGAAGAATAAGTGACGAAAACACGGGGAGTGATGAAGAGAATTTAAGGAGAGAAGGACGACGACAGAGTCGATGTTGTTGTGACGTCAGGATCGAGCGCAGGAGATAAGGACATTAGGGTATAATGGAAAGGTATGAACTACCTCGGTTGTCTAAACTCTGAAGAACAAGAGGGAATTCCATTGTCTAATGTCTCTAACCATTCAACTTTCATTACCAACTTTATGAAGGGGGAAAAAAACAGTCATTTTTACAAATATAGTGTATTCTAAAACTCTCATTTGAAATTTTCAAAATAAACTTGGTTCAACATGGTTTTCATGTTTCACCCAAAAGGTTTATCACAAATGTATTTGTGTGAAAATCCATTTACACTTATAATATAATAGTAAAACCATTACTTTTAGTTTTGTTAATTTTAATTAAGTATATTCCACGCACCTAGCCTTACTACCCGTTTAGTTTGTTTGCATATTTACACTGTGTTATAAGGATGATGATGGTAAAATTTAGAGTAAGTGCATTCATATCTGCTTGTAGGGAGTGTATGAACCCATTTCAGAAAAATGGCTTAGCACACTTGGCTAGGACATAAAACCTGACCTCCTCGTCAGCTGAATTCTAGATCAGAACCAACCTATGATTTAGTAGACGTGTCGAGCTTTAAATTTCTTACAATAATCCAATAAGTTTGAATTTAAAATTAAATTATGTTTCAATTTCAGTATAATATATCTAGAATCCATAAAGTATTTACACATATAATATAAACTAAGCTATGAAAAACAGGATAAGGAGATAGAAATATAAGGAAATCCACTAGCATCCACATGATTTGATTTATTGAAAATCATTATTAAATAAATCAAGCAACCGGGATACAATCCATGGTTTCTTGACCTATGCTTAAACTCACTAATACCAATATAGATGTATAAACTGGTTTAAAACTAAGTCTATCGTGCTATTTAAATATAAGATTTGTATATATGTAGTTGAATATATATACCTTATATATATAGGGTATATATATGGTATATGCAGTGTAGGGTTAGATATATACCATATACATATATAGGGTGGATTGAATAATGCACTTTGAGCATAAGTGATCTGATATGGTATATTAAATCTCTCTTTTTTTTTAAATAAATAACCCAAGATTCTCGTTAAGAGGTCAATCTGCCCGCGTCAGGTCACGTCAGTATGTTTTTTACTCCTTTGTAAAAGACCTGTGAAGATAAAAAATATTTAGTGGAACGTTTTATAATTCACAATCGGTTTCCAATAAATGAAAGTAGCTTATATTGTTTAAAAGGTTTATTATTATTCTCTTTCTTAGCTTGTTGTACCTCACTGCTCAGGCAGCCTTGTATCTTTCCTCCACAATCGCACCGGCCGCTCTAACCCCTCCCTACTGCCTGGACCATTCGCGGTCCATGTTTTCTGAGCCGTCCGTGACGCTCTTACCTCTG